>PVIJ01011785.1:0-52975 GCA_004024925.1 Scalopus aquaticus
AAGTCCCTCCGGCTCCTAAAGAGTCCTCAGCCAGTGAGGGCGCTGATCAGAAAATGAGGTTTGTTTTTTCTCAGTTTTAGACCAGACGCTATCTCCTTTTCATTGGTCGTTTAATGACACACATAAGCTGTTTTTTCTGCAATTGGCCAGCCAGACTGATGAAATTGTAGTTTACTTCTAAAGAATGTTTTATTTCTCTGTTTATTTTAAACTGATTACATAATCTTTTTTCTTTTTCAACCTATAATGGTTGTTTTCTTAATTCTTCCTAATTACCTTTAGCCCAGCAGAATAAATTAACTCCTATGGGTCTGAAATCTTATGGTTAGGTCAGATTTCCAATACCAGTTTGTCGGGGTATCATTTTTTCAGAACTAAATTTCGGGTAGGTATGCAACCTCAGCACGTATTTTATAATTTTGAGTTTGTTTCCTCACTGCTGCTTCCTCCTGGAGTAACATTATCTTTTGTCTCTAGTTCTGTCGAAGATGACTCGGATACAAAAAGGCTCTCCAAAGAGGAAAAGGGTAGGTCACCTCAGTGACACTGGTCTGTTGGAGAATGTTTGGGCCAAGGGGTACTGGAATCTTTGAGTAGTTCATCACACAAACTGTGTCTTTTGCCCAGATTTCCTGAGTCTTTCATGAAGCCTCTCTCGACTTCTGTGCTGTCACTGCAGGTTCTAGTTGTAGGGAGCAAGCCAATTAGAGTGGATGTGTATCTGGTACAAATGCTTGCTTTTGTTAGAGTGCTTTGATTTGTCGCTTCAGTTGACTCACCGTTTATTTGCAGATCCCTGAGCTTCAGTGATACTTGCAAATGGAAAAAATGCTTCTGGTTTAAGTTACCTTCGGGTTATCTGATTTTTAGATTTATCAACATCATAACCTTTTATTAAAATCGCTAACTGAGAAGTATTTTACTGATCCAGAATCCTTTTTTAATCATTGTTCTAAAAAGTGAAAATTGGGGATAGGTGCAAAAGTGTATGCTACAAGAAAGAAGTAACCGCCATGGTTCTGTGTTGTTGGCAGCTGTTGTGTTCTAAAGCTGCCTCGCTGGGTTGTAGAATGTCATTGGATGAGTGTCTGAGGAAACCTCCCATGTCTTAACAATCCCAGACTTTTCTCTGTAAGAGGAATTGCCAGTATTCCTGTTGGTCCTTGTACAGCATGGAACAGTTTGGATGGGTGGTGGGGCGGGAGAGGGGCATGGACACTCCTGCACACCTGTTTGCCTGATTGAAGTGGAGACCATTCAAGGAAGTTGTGTGAGGCCAGCTGACAGGCCCCATTGTCTTACCGCTTTGGGTGCTCTTGTATTTGGGGGAGAAGTGGCAAAGGAGTGTAGCTTGGAATGCCTTTAATCTTAATGAACCAGTATCTTGAGAGAATTGTGTTTTTGATCAGAACTTTCTTTTGAAATAGGTCGTAGCAGTTGTGGTAGAAATTTCTGGGTTAGCGGACTTTCTTCTACCACCAGAGCTACAGATTTAAAGAATCTCTTCAGCAAATATGGGAAGGTAAGACCCAGGGATTTCCTGGGTACAGATATGTCTTTAAGTCAGTATAGAATGGGCCTCCCTGGTGGCACAAGGGGTTAAGTCTCGGCACTATGAAGCTGTTCGCACCCACTGCAGCATGAGTTCGATCCCCAGCCAGGGAGCTGACCCACATGGCACAGCAGACCTCTCCTGTCTGACCCACTGCTCCCCTCAGCAGTGTATTTCAGTAGATCCGCCTGTTCTGCTCCCCACTCCGTCTCTGGTGAATTCTCTCATTCCCTGCACCTCTGGCCTACACCCCAGGTCTTCTATGCATAAATAAATCTTTAAAAAATAATTCCGTGTAGGACACCGTTTCTGTGCAGAATATTGTCTCTTCTCCATGACTGCTTTGAATGACAGTGTGCCATTCTTGACTTAACATTTGCACATGGCTCACGGAGTCTGCCTCTGCACCAGTAGGGGTGAGAGGCCTGTGCAGGCTCACAGAACCCACGTCTCATTTTTTTCACCCTTCCCCAAGCCCCAAGTCACCATTTAGGTGTCATGGGATTTCCTGAATCTATTCCTGTGGCTCGGTTGTAAATTCAGGGGCTGCTGCAGGGATTGTAACAGAACAGGACTGAGAGCTGCTGTCAGCATTTATGAAACTGGTGGTCACAAAAGAACGTGAGTGTGACGGTGAATGAGAGTAATGGGGGGGGGGGGCTTTCCATCAGACCAGCCTCCCTGTGAATAGCTGGGTGATAAGAGTATGTCACTTCCTCTAGCTGAGCTTCCTTTTGACAAAAGTTGCTACCTCCATAGATGGTGTATGCAGCTATAGGGAAACTGTGATGCTCCACCTGTGGCCCTCAGCCCACCTGCTTTCACCCACATCTGGGCAGCTCTTAACACTGCTTCTCTGCAGCGCCTCCCCCTCCCCTCCCCGCTCACTTGTGAGACTGCCGGCGACAGAGAAGTGTGCCAATCTTCCTTCCTGGCCTTTGCATTCTCTTTTTTGTTAGGCGCTTGTATTGACTTCTCCCTCTTTCTCAACCTCCACTTCCTATGCTTCCTAGATGTGCCTCTCAAATAAGCCACTGCATCCAGGGCTTCTTGTCTCAGCCAGCTCTTGGAGCCAGCCAAACTTCATTCTAAGGGCTCCGCAAACCATAGTGGAGAAAAGCAACAGTATTTACCTTGGTTATTGAAATCCAAAAACTAACACGAGGAAGACTTAAGTATGTGACATCGTTACAGAAATAATCTCAGCTGTACGTGGTGGGCCCTTTCCTGACTCCCCTGTGGCCCTTAGAGCAGATGGGTGCTCTCAGCAGGGAAGGTTGGCCCGGAGCCCTCAGTGTTTGGGTGCGCTGCAGGCTTTACATGGTTTGAATTAGGGACCAGATTCCTTTGAAACCTTTTTGGGGGGTCTAAGACTCCATACGACGTAGTGAGGATGAATACTGGCTCCATCTCCGGCTCCTGTGTGACTCCCTGAGCTGTTGTACCTTTTGTCACAACAGGGTGCCCTGACTTCAGTCTGCTGGAGTTGTTGGGAGAACAAGTAGTGTGTGAGGATGTGCCTGCAGTATCTGTTACTGCAGTAATACGACGGACGCATGTTCTCATATCTAGCAGTGGCTGTGTCTTCCTGCTTCCCTACCATAGAGTCACTATGTATTCAGTCATCTCTTCACAAGTTCTCAACAGTGCTAAAGGCATGCTGGCAGAACTCTACCATTCATTTGGTTTCCTCTCAACACCTCTGTGCTGCCATCCTTGTTCCCCCAAAGGGACCTAGAGGAATGGGCACAGTGGAGGGTGTTTTAGGAGTATTCCCCAGTCCTCTTCAGCCATTGGTCGAGCCATTGGTGGCAGAGTTTCCCCACTGGTTCTCATCCCAGAGAGGGCATGATTGAAGGAAAGCAGTGTGAGCTATAATGCCTGGCGTTTCAGCTGGTAGCGGTTGGGGTCTGTGTCAGAGCTTTGTATCTGAACCATTCGGTGTGCTTTCCTTTGAGGTTGTGGGCGCCAAGGTTGTGACAAATGCCCGGAGTCCTGGAGCTCGCTGCTACGGCTTTGTTACAATGTCCACAGCAGAAGAGGCTACAAAATGCATTAACCACCTTCACAAAACAGAACTCCATGGGAAGATGATCTCAGTGGAAAAAGTAAGGGGCCTTTTTTCTCCAGGGATGTGAGGTAGTATTTTAGAAAATCAGGTAATATTTCCTCATGATTTTCTTCTTCAGGCGAAAAATGAACCTGCTGGGAAGAAGACCTCTGACAAAAGAGAGGGTGAGGGGAAGAAAGAGAAGTTTGGCAACAGCGACAGGTACTGTTCTGGGTTGGGGCCCAGCTGATCCTTCCCTCTTGCCTGTCCCTCAGCCAGGGCAGTGGGCCCCGGGCTCTCACCCTCTAGTAGTTAGGGATAATTTCCTTTCTCTGGGCCCGATTCCAGGGGTCCTTGGGAAAAGTAGGATGGGGCTTCTGGTCTTACCCGTCTTGGTGGTGGCAGCCTGTTGTCACTTGGCGCTCCTTGCAACACTTCTTTGTGGCTGGTTTGTTTCCTTAAATACCTGATCTAATACTTCTGTGTCCCGGCTATTACTTAAAGATCTGCAAACCTTAAGAAGGAGGATAAATCTGACAGAAAAGATGATGCTAAAAAGGGTGAAGACGGAAGTGGAGAAAAAAATAAAGACCAAGATGACCAGAAGCCTGGCCCCTCAGAGAGATCCCGAACCACAAAATCAGGTAGCTAGCAGTCGGTGGAGGAGATTCCACCTGCGTGCTGTTCTGGCTGGTGTGGGTTTTCTGGTTTGTTGTGATCACTCAGCAACACAGACTAAATTTGTTTTCCAAAGAAATTGTGTTTTTTTCCTCTCGTGTAGGGCATTATTGTTTCTAACTCTGCATTTCCTCCCTTTTTCCTGTAGGAAGTCGAGGAACTGAGCGGACTGTCGTCATGGATAAATCTAAAGGCGTGCCTGTTGTTAGTGTCAAGACTTCGGGTTCCAAAGAGAGAGTGAGTATTGATTTCCTAACTCTGGGGTACTTCACGAACTCTTTACATGTAACATTTCTCTCATTTGCCTGTGTGTGTTTAGGGAATTTTGAAACTCAATTTGAGAAACGTTTTCTGCCTTTTCAAAATGTAGGTGTTTTCAACATAAAAA
The DNA here is from genome assembly GCA_004024925.1 of Scalopus aquaticus. Taxonomy (NCBI): domain Eukaryota; kingdom Metazoa; phylum Chordata; class Mammalia; order Eulipotyphla; family Talpidae; genus Scalopus; species Scalopus aquaticus. Next base: position 4,669 of record PVIJ01011785.1, read on the forward strand.
AAAAATAGAGTTTAAAGACTACCCTTTATATTTTCTTCTAGTGACAATTTTTGCTTTTGTGTTTTTTGATAAATTGAAACACAGAAATAGTTGACTTTTTCGCCTAAATCAGCACATAGCGGTGCATTATCATACCTGCCCTGAACATTTCAGCAGCTCCCCATGTGCATTCTTCAGCTTTCTGTGTGGGACCCACCTAGCTTTTCCAGCCTCCTCAAAGCCAGTCCTCAGCTTGTCCCTATCTCCTTGCAGATAAGCCACAGAAGTGGAATCTGCAATGTTCCTGTCTTAGATTCTTACCATTTCTCTGTCTGCTGACAAGGTCATGGACAGCTGTTGATGTTCATGTCAACTTTTGGCAGCCTACCACCTCCACAGATAAAGTACAGGGTTCCCCCAGGACCACCCACTTCAGTTATTCACTAAAAAGACCACTAGACCCAGCCTGTAATTACGCTCACAGCTAAGACTGGTCATGGTGATGCAGTAGGAGAACAGGCAGAGGCAAGAAGAGACCCAGTGGTGGAGGCTCTCTTGTTTGCTCCTTCCCATGTTTCACACAGCAGTGAAAACAAAGCAACCCGTAGTTGATGTTTTTGCCCAGGAGAAGGCTTTTACGGTGCGGGTCACGTAGATAGCCTCTGCCAGGCCACAGTTCCCAGGACAGTGGGCAGTTGGGGTGGTCCCTGCTCAGCGAACCACACTGACCACGTAACTGTCAGCTAGTGGCACTCGGAGAGCCCAGTTTCCAGACACCAGCCTCAGGCCTGCCGTGTTAACCCCGGATGCACAGATGATAAACCATTTACACTGCTGAGTGGCGTGCACTGGTGGCAAGCCCACATTTTAATTATGGGAGTTTTCAGTCTCCGTGTGTTTTTGCAAATACTTAAATATGTGGTAGCCTTTTACTTAGATATTATTAAAAAATGACTGGGAAATGGCAAAATGGATAGTGGGTTCCTGGGCAACTACAGTGGGTATACCTCATAAAAATAACACAGTCACACAAAGAATTCTCAGATAACTGACTCTTGGTTGGGCACTCACTGCATGTTGAATTATGACCAAAAAAGGACAAGGTTGAGGAATTTATTCTGGATACAAACGATTAAGTATAAAGAGTATCTTGATCTTATGGAAAGTTTTGGGGGAAAACGCTCATTTCTCTTTTGACAATGTTGAAATTAAAAGGTATTTGATGGATCATACATTACCATTAAAATAATGGTGAGGTTTGTGGCTTTGAATTATGTTAAGTAAAACATGGAGTTTCATAAGAGAGTACAACAGAACACCTCTTTACCTAATTATCTTCGTTAAAAGTGCTACTTCAATTTGAATCTTTACGTTTTGTGCTTGGAACTGGACACGTCTGAGTCTTCCTAGTACCATTGAATACCTTAACTAAAATTAATGTTTTTTGGTGAGCCAGGTTTCCAAGAGTCAGGACCGCAAATCAGCCAGCAGAGAGAAGCGGTCCGTTGTATCCTTTGATAAAGTTAAAGAGCCTCGGAAGTCAAGAGACTCAGAGTCCCGGAGGTGAGTCAGGGTCTAGGAGTATTCAGTGGCCCGGATGTTGCCCTGTACTGGCTATAGATGTGTCCTGGAGGATATTCTAAAGTCCCCGTGGGTGGAATGTTGTTAAAACATCTTTGTTCCTTTGACTTTGAGTCCAACCACCTGTATTCTCCTTTCACCTGTGGTTCTTCTCAAATGATTTTTCTCATGCACCCAGGTCCATCTTTTCCTAAAGCGTATGGATGGCAGCACGACTTAGAGACGGAATGGCTTCCTAAGGCAGTAGTGCTAGTTAACAAAACAGATCTGTGCCAGAAGCCAAGAAAACATCTTTATAATATTTTTAAAACACAAATGGTATTGTATTGATACAGTTAATTTTTATTTCCTAACAAAAACAATTTTGAAAACTAGTTTCAAATTAAAAAGAGCCATTAGTAAAATGCCTGGCTAAGAATGAGAAAAGGGTTGGCCAAGGAACTAGTTTTTGTCATCTACTCTGCCGTGCAGAACTTTCTAGGCAAAAGGGCGAAATAACTGGCAAGCAGTTCAGTGGAAATTTAATGTGATAAAAGTGCGATTTCCCGCTAGTGATGAAAGGATGGACTCTCAAAAAATTACTTCAGGTCATTTGGTGGCTCCTTTGGGCAGTCTTTCGGCGCTCTTATGTCATTCATCAGGTAGTCAGCATGGACTGATAGCTGAATGTAAAAATAAAAACAAATAACTTTGTAGTTACGAATCTTAGGTTTGGAAGGTCTTAAAAGTCATAAGGGAAAAGTTAACTAAATCAAAAGTAAACTTGTGTCTGATGAAAGACTGTAGAGAAAGTCAAGAGATCTGCACAGATGAAAATAGAAGTGATTTGAAATAAATGTAATAATAATAAAACAACCTAATAGGAAAAGGGACAGAAGACACTTCTCAGAAGGGGCAGAACTAACTGTCCATGAAACGGAGGAAAACTGGCCCATCCTCACAGTGATAGGGAAGCGCACACGAACACGCCACAGCTTGGCCGTGCTGCGGTCTGTTGGGCTCGGGTGACTCACAGAAGCGTGTTAGGAGATGGTGGGAATGTAATGGGGCTGGCAGCCTCCCGGGAGTCGCTGTGTTCTGTGTCTTAGTGTTCCGGACCCAGAAATAGGCTCCTCCTAACTGGGCACGAGAAATTTGCACAAGAAAATTGGGGCACGTTGTTGTGGTTGTGAACCTTTGAAGACCACCAAGAGCTTTGCCTCGAGTACTGGTCAACAGAGCACACCTCTGCCCTCCAGGAGAGCCCAGACCGAGGCTGTAGGTGTCGGCGGTCACAGAGGCAGGGGCCTGTTGCCTGGAGTTTGAAGTCATTTTTGACAACTCACAGACACATAAGGCATAATGGTCCATTTCTGATGGTACAAATCTGTCTGTAAATGTACAGCAGAAGACATAGGAGAGGCAGCCTGGCCGCTGTCTGCGTGTCCCATGTAGCGAGTACCAGAACACTGACTGCGGTCATCGCCGCTGTCACGGGAAGAGCTGGCAGTGCTCTTGGGCCCGGCAGAGGCTTCGAGGCTACCTCTTCACCACTCAGCTGCTCTAGGCCCTTGCTTATTGTGAGATTCATCTGAGTTTATAAACCTCAAAAGGTTCCAGTAGTCATGAGCTAGCCCTCACTCACAGTCACTGAAGCTCATGGTTTAGGGAGTGAAAGTCTGAGACAAACTTGCTATAAAAAATACGATGCCTCTTACTTCAGATGGGCTATGGCGTGTCATCACGTACTGAACTTGGGCGGGTCTTAGTTCGGATTAGAGTTGACTGTGTGGAGACGCCTGGCTAGGACTTGATTGCTGTGGAATGAAGTTGGCAGTGGCGGTGACCTGGAGGTTCTGGGTGCTTGCTGGGCTCTCACAGCAGGGACACGCTCCGCCTCCACCCCCCACTAGAAACTGGCCCGTGCGGGAACTGGGCTTCCCCCCCTGATGGGAGCCGTGGTTCATCTCCGTCAAGCCAGCGAGCACTTCCAAGTCGGCGCCTCCTGCAGCTGCCGCTCTGCCTTGCAGGGTCCGCGAGCGCAGCGAGCGGGAGCAGCGCATGCAGGCCCAGTGGGAGCGGGAGGAGCGGGAGGAGCTGGAGTTCGCCCGCGAGAGGCTGGCCTTCCACCGGCACCGGCTGGAGCGCGAGCGCATGGAGCGGGAGCGGCTGGAGCGCGAGCGCATGCACGTGGAGCAGGAGCGCCGGCGGGAGCAGGAGCGCATCCACCGGGAGCGGGAGGAGCTGCGGCGCCAGCAGGAGCTACGCTATGAGCAGGAGCGTCGGCCCGCCGTGCGGAGACCCTACGATGTGGACGGCAGGTGAGCCGGCTGCTGCTCACGGCTCCTCGGATGGCCTGTGGCACTGGAAGCTGTCTTACGACCCCCACATGGTGTCAACAGGAGACTTGTAATTAAAGGGCGCGTGAGTGCACATCACAGCCCAGTGGGACGCCCTGAAATCGGGGAGCCCGAGATGGGTTGAGATCAGGAGAGAGGTGGTTAGATCGCTCACTAGGTGCAAGTTCCGGCGTAGACCCCTGCACTAGAGGTCAGGCACCCGGCGTGGCACGGGTTGCCTCAGTGGGTTGGGGGAGTGTAGCCAGAGACCAGCCTGCATCTCTGCGTACCTTCTAGGCTTTGTAGGCACTGTAGTCATTGGTTTGGCCTTATTCACATGATGAAGATTGGTTGTGACGCCTCAGTCATACTGATGAGAGGTGTGAGTACGTAAGTGCTGGCGCTGGTGGGAAACAGATCTGCTGTAAGGAGTTTGTGGCAGTAACCCCGTTGTTGATCCTGTATGCGGTGTAACTTGGGGAAAATTGAGTTTCGTTTTTGTTTTCTTACGACTGTATGAATAAAGAGGGACCTGAGCGATACGTGATACTTCTTTAAAGAGCCTGTAAGCTGCCTTAGGGCTATTTTTTTTTTAAGATTTATTTATTTATGCACACAGCTGGGGTACAGGCCAGAGGTGTGGGGCAGTGGGAGGGTTCACCAGAGAGAGTGGGGAGTGAAAAAGGCAGATGGATGAAAATACACTGCTGAGGGGCGCAGCGGGCGAGGCAGGAGAGGTCTGCCGCACCATGTGGGATTCTCCCCGGCCGGGCATTGAACTCGCGTCGCCGCTGCCGCCAGCTCCACAGCGCAGCGCTTAACCGCTGCGCCACCAGGGAGGCCCCCACTTTAGGGCTCTTTTGCCTTTGTACAAAATAGTGATACTGGGACTCCATTGTGGCCATGTTTTGAGAAAGTTTCACAAGCTCCTAATCGCCCTCCCTGCCTAGCATCAGTGCTGGGTGTGTGCTGGTCAGTAAGTCAGCCCCACTGTTCTGACGGTGGGCGCTGGCCCTGTGGTGGCTGAGCAAGACCCCCGGAGGCTCGCACACGTACCCGCTCACCCACTGCGCTGGTCACTCTCCTGTCAGAGGAACCCAAGCTGCTTTGTCGGCGGGAGGCCTGTGTGTCGGACAGGATAGAGTGAGTCGGGTCCCATGTCACCCCCACACTCCCCAGCCTTGCTGCTTGTGCAGCAAAGAACACTCGCTGATGAAGTCAAGGCTCCATCTGTGAAGTGACAGTGGCGCAGCAGCTCCCGCAGGAGCTGTCTGTGAAGGAAAATGTACTTCCCTCCTTTTTCGCACCCTGCAGGCGGGATGACGCCTACTGGCCGGAGGCCAAACGCGCCGCCCTGGACGAGCGCTACCACTCTGACTTCAACCGCCAAGATCGCTTCCATGACTTTGACCACAGGGACCGTGGCCGCTACCCTGAGCACTCGGTTGACAGGTCAGCAAGGCCCTGTTCAGCCCGCCAGCTTGAGAGGGGCTTTCTTTGTCCTGCGTCACTCTTCGTGCTCTGGCGCTGGGATTGGCCCCTCTGGACTCTGTGCGTGCACTCACGCCATCAGTCACACGAGAATTACCTGGGTTTGGTTTGGGGAATGTTTTCCATGCAGGACTCTAGTAGACTTACCCTTCCTCTACTTTGGTTTCACTTAAGATATCTTTTTCAGGAGAGAAGGTTCAAGGTCAATGATGGGAGAGAGAGAAGGACAGGTAAGCCTGAAGCTGTAGTCGTAGTCACTGTTTCCCCATAGACCTGATTCTCTTCCCTTCTCGTTGCCGCCTCCCTCCATATGAATCAGGACAGTGGGGAAAAGGGAATGTGTGGCACAGTTAATATCTATGGCATGAAAATGGAAGTGATTTGTGCTAGATTAGAAATCCAGACGGTTTTTCTGAAGCGTTTGGGGCCTTGGCCCAGAGGTCCCATGTTCCTTAGTAAGTAAAGCCATGGTGCTAACGTGCCAGGGAGCTTGGGTGAGTCTGGCAGGCTCTGTTGGAAAGGACCTTGTTACCCACACAGCTAGCAGTATGTACCGCTTGAGTGCTGTGGACTCCTTGTGCCCTGGAGCATTTGGGAGCTGTGGTGGTGTTGGGTCAGCCCCCTCCACTGAGCCGCGAGCACAGGTCTCAGGTTGACACTTGTTCTTACCGCGGATGAACACATTAGAAAAATAGGCTCCAAGAGCTCCTTGTTCTCTGTCTTACATTTCACTAACAGATTTCAGAATCAGACTGTGCCCCCCACCTCCTGCTCAGTCTGCTCTCTGGCGTTGAGGAAGGCATTCCTGCTGCCCAGGGGGCTGGGGGGGAGGGGTGACGGTCTAGTGTCTTCCTGCTGTAGCTGCTAATCACTGCTGCTGGCTTCCGTGCCGTGATCACACACTGCTCTTCCAGAACTGAAAGGGTTCCTATTCCCTCGCGTGGCCTGGCGTAAGTAAGAGGCCGGTGCCACCCTGGGCGGTACGTGGTGACATCTGACTGCAGAGGAGAAAGGCACAGGCCTGCAAGACCTTGTGAACTGTTACTCTGGTTGGTTAGGTGGGAAATATGTTGGTTAATTTCTAAAATGCTAGGGGGGAGGTGGAAAGTGAGCAATAAAGAACTAGGTCATACTAAGTCAAACTTCCCTGCTTGGCATCAGATCCTCTTTTGTGTCCTAAGATAGAAGGCTTCTGGCAAAAGATCATTCTTTCTTAAATTTTGTCTTTTTCCAAAAATACATGAAGTTGTCTAAACCTATATTATAGTTTTCTTAAAAGCCCAACCTGCCTCAAAGTTTGTTTATAGAGGTGTCATCTCAGGATTCTAGTTTTAAAAAGCTCTTCCCTGTGGCAGCACTTCCTACTATGGACACTTCAGCTTGTGATTTTTTTTTTTAAGATTTATTTATTTATGCATACAAGCTGGGGTGTAGGCCAGAGGTGTAGGGTGGTGAGAGGATTCACCAGAGACAGAGTGGGGAGCAGAACAGTCGGATCGACTGAAATACACTGCTGAGGGCAGCAGCGGGGAGACAGGAGAGGTCTGCTGTGCCATGTGGGAAGCTCCCTGGCCAGGGATCGAACTTGTGCTGCAGTGGCTCTGGATAGCTTCATAGTGCTGCGCTTAACCCGTTGGGCCACCAGGGAGGCCCAGCTTGTGATTTTGTACCTTGAAGGAGCATCATATAGAATTGACCCCCTTTTTCTTTAGTTGAGGGTTGGTGTCAGCATGTTTGGCAATGGGAGGCCTGGGAAAGCAGGTGATGTCATACTGGTGACATGCAGTTGGCCTCCATGCTGTGGGCATGGTGTAGGAGGACACCCTGCCAGACTGGGGGAGCCCATTCTATGACCAGATGTGGGCGTGCACAGTGGCAGGGGGCTGCATTACCGGGGCTTCTCTAGTTCTTTCTCACTTGCAGTATGGTCCTGGGTAAAAGCCACTGTGGCTACAAAAGCTGCAGGTTGGGTTTGTGGACTCTGGAGCCAGACACCGCCACCTCCTGCATCTTCTGGCTCTCTGGAAGTCAGGTTGGAGATTTCGTCCAGAAAGCAGGAACAGGGCCTTGGGGTGGCAGAAAGGAAAACGTGCACTTTGAGTTAAAACTGTCTTTCCTAGCGTGCAGCTTCATCTTTTATCTGCCCTGCAGGCAGTGTTTAGCATGGGCCCAGCACTCCTGAAGCCTGGGTGCACGAGGGGCAGTGCTGCCCAGCTCCATCCAGTGGGTGCCCTATATCCTGGACAAAGAGGGAACAAGCTGCCAGGCCCAGAGTAATTTGTGTTAAAGTGGCGCTCGTGACCTGTCTGTCCTCATGGTTCCACGGGGCTGTAGAGACCTGGCATGATAGTGTCCTTTCTTGGTGACGGGCCCCTCTGAATCTGTCAGTGCCCAGTTCTTGGCCTTTAGGTCGGGGGAGTATCAGCCCAGGACTTCTGCCATGCCTGCTCTCTGTTGAGTACCTTTTCCTCACCAGGACCCTCAGCGGAACTTGTTTGTGTCACAGGAGCTGATGAGATGGCCTGTGTGGCACAAGAAAGTCTGCACAGTGCCTGCTAACACTGCCTCTGACCTGCTTATTGTCACTGTTGTGTTTTATTTGTTGCCCCTTGGCGTTAGGGTCCAGGGGTGATAGCGAGACCCTTTCATTCTGGCTCTTTCTCACTCAGCATTACCCTGAACGCCATGGAGGACCAGAGCGCCACGGCCGGGACTCCCGAGACGGGTGGGGTGGATACGGCTCAGACAAGAGAATGAGTGAGGGCCGGGGCCTGCCGCCACCTCCCAGGTTTGTCCGAACCCCAGTGTCTGTGGGCCTCACACCTCGTCAGCTGAGAGGATCCCTGTGGCCCTCACTGGCCCAGGGGTGGGGGCTGGGGCCTTGCAGTGTTCAGCCTGCCTAGCAGCACCCACTGCTTGGTTCTGAACGGCAGAGCTGGGGGCAACCCAAGTCAGAAATTATGTTTTTCCGAGGGGCAGACGTGACTGGGGGGAACATAGTCGGCGAATAGAGGATGACCGGGCATGGCAGGGTGCTGCTGACGGAGGCATGATAGACCGGGACCACAAGAGGTGGCAAGGTGAGCACGTGTCTGGGTGCACACCTGCTCTGCGCCCGTGCCTGTCCCCAGCCTCTCTGGGCTTACTTTTCTGTCCCTCCATAAGCTTTGCTGGGTGGGGTGTGTAAGGCCTTGTGCGCAAGCATCTGCCAGAGACCTGCAGGTTCTGGGTTGACCAGGAGCCTCAGGGCAATGCAGCCTGACCCCGTGCCAGAGGGGTTGTTTGAAAGTGTTCCTGTCCTCTAGGTGGCGAAAGAAGTATGTCTGGCCACTCAGGACCGGGACACATGATGAACCGGGGCGGGATGTCTGGGTAAGGCATGTGTCAGTGGTACCTCACTTCTCTGTGTTTCGTCTCGTCGTTGCACGTTGACCTTGGGGAAGACTTAGAAACGACGCGGTCTTCCCAGTTAGCACCGCTTCCCCTCCCTGGGGACTGGCGGGCGGCGCCCCCACGCACGGTCTGCCAGTCCCGCGGAAGGCTGCTGTTGGGAGTGGGTTCAGAGGAACAGAGCCTGGGTAACAAAAGACCTTGCCTCTCTTCTTAGACGCGGCAGCTTTGCCCCTGGGGGGGCCTCTCGGGGCCACGTGATGCCGCGGGGTAGGATGCAAGGCGGATTTGGAGGCCAGAACCGGGGGAGCAGACCCAACGATGCCCGCTTCACTCGCCGCTACTAAGTGCTCGGGATTCTGTGTATGTCACGTGGCAACAAGGCTATGTTCTGTTAGGAATTATCTTAAACTGTGTAAAATAATTTTTTTTTATCTGCTGCCATATTGTAGCTCAATACAATGTGAATTTGTTTTTTGTTTTTTCGGTTTTTTGTAATAAATGTGTTTCTGTTCACATACCCTTTAAAGTGTCGCATCTCTTTGCTTGGATCTCAGGTAACAGGAAATCATGCTCCGCACCGCGTAGCCCAGCTCTTCCCTCAGGGACAGGAGGAGGGCAGAGCGCAGGCTTAAGAAACAATCTCCACAAGTGTGGTATGGGGCGGGTGAAGACTTGCAGAACATGAAGTCCACCATGTTGGCATTTTCAAGTGACAGCTCAGTGGCATTAAGTACACGCCTGTTGTGCAGCCATCCCTCTCCAGAACTTTCTCATCTTCCCACACTGAAACTCCGCCGACCCCCTACCCACCTCCTCCCTGTCTCTGTGCGGAGCGTTAGGGATCTTGTGAGTGGATTCGTCCTAGAGGCTAAGACAGGACATGGACTGCTGTCTGCCCAGCAGAACCCCAGGGCCACTGAGCTCGGGGGCAATGACGTCCCAGGGCTGTGTGCCAGTAGGGGAGAGGAGGGGTCCACTGCTGCTGGAGGGTTCAGGGACCCGGTGCCACCCGGCCCACCTTGTGGCTCTTCCTTCTTCCAGATAACAACAGCCTAGATACCGTCCAGGTCTCAGCCATCTCCCCCGGGGCCTCAGCAGCCTGAGACTGCAAAACGCTGCAGACCCAGGAGACAGGGGTGGTTAGTGGCGCCCCGCTTCCGGCTCTGCTGGGGCCTGCCTGGGGCCATTTCCTTCAGCTCTCAGACACCACAGCTCACCTGCTAGCTCACCTGCTGGGCGGGGCCGGTAGGCTGCGCTGAGGAGCACGCAGGGTGAGGAGTGCGTCGGGAGACAGCTCCCCTTGGCTCCCCACCTCTGATCACAGATACGTGCGGTCTCTGCAGCTGTTCCCAGATTCTGCTTATCGGGACCCCATTTCTGGGGCCAAGGAAGTTGGGGGAAACACGGCTCTTGACTGCTTGAGTGTGTTCCTTTGCTCTGACTTCAAGGAAACTGGCTTGGCCCTCAGCCACACGGGGGAGCCCAGACCTCCACTCGCCCACATGGCTCGGGGTGGACAGACCCAGGGCAGGGAGCAGAGGGGCCTGGGCCCAGTACATCCCGCCAGTGTCGGGGGCTAGCAGAGCTCACAGGGTCACCTCCGGTTCTGCTGACTTCATTCCTCCTCGCCACCCCCGAGGCGCACCAGGGAAGGGCAGAAAATGCACCTGAGGCTGGAACAAGGCCATGGGGACGGCCCTGGCTACAGCTGAAAACGGGCAGCCATTGATGACGGGCGGCCATTCAGTGTCCCCGCCTGGCTGGCCGCCTGTTGGGCTTACACCCTGCCCTCTTCTCAGTGTCCCCACCTCCAACATCTCAGACTGCAGCTTTCTGTCTGTAATGGCTCCCAGCCCAACAAAGCCTAGCTTTCCACAGCCTACAGCCCTGGGAGAACAGTGCTGCCAGCTGTCCGAGGAACACCGTGCTACACGTGGGAGGTGGCTTCGACGCAGACTTCTCAGGGCCTATAAAGCGCCAGAACAAGGCAGCACGCACAGGGGACCGTGGTGCCCAAAGGCCTGTGTCGTGGCTTTGTGGAAATGGGCTGGTCACCTCCCTCTCTGGGCTCCATCTCTCGTACATCCAAACAGGGTCTGACCTGTTAGGCCTCGGCAGCCAGAGCCCTGTATTCCCAGTGCCCAGTCAGGGGAAGACACTTAACCAGGCTTTACACTTGGTGGTCTCCACATAAACCCCTCTCCACAGGGTCAGAGATGTTCCCAGCCAGGTGCATGTGGCACCTCACATGGCAAAAACAACTTTGCAGAGGGGATTAAGGGCCTTCAGATGAAACGATTTCTGGGTGGGCCCAGTGTCATCACAAGGGTTCTTAGATGAGGGAGGAGGGAGGCCCACTGAGGCCATCTAAGCTGGCTTTGAAGATGAAGGGCCCCCAGGCCAAGGAATCCGGCAACCTCTAGAAGCTGGAAAAGGCAGGGAATGGGCCCACTCCCCCACCCCTGCCCCAGCGCCTCTAGAAAGACCCAGGCCTGCTGACACCTTGCGTTCCACCCGGTGAGACCCTGGTTGAACTTCTGACCTCCCTGTGAAAGAACCAAGCTTCAGACCACTAAATCTCGGCCATTTGTAACTGCAGCAGCAGCGGAGACAAACCTCCAAGGCTGCGGTTCTCCACTAGGGCAATTCCATCCCCACAGAACCTCTGGCAGTATCTGGTGACATCTGTGGTTGTCATGGCTAGGCAGAGGGGTGCTGCTGCTAGCTGAAGGGTGGAGGCAGAGATGCCCAGACCTTAAATCTGACCTTCATTTGGCTCTGAACGTCAGTGACGCCAAGGTGGGGAAACCTTGCCCCAAGGTGGCTGATGCCAAAATAGGGTCCCCACAAGGTGCTGAGGGGACACTAAAATCAGATTTGAGTGGGAAGAAAGCATTAGGGGAGGCTTTTTGCGGAGGGGGCATCTAAGCTATGGATAGGATGCACAGGAAGCTCCAGTGTGGGCAAAGGCTGGTGGTGAAACCAGTGTGTACTAGGAACCAGGCGGCACCGGCACGTCTGGAAGGCCCACGGTGAGGAAGGCAGTAGAGAGCCTCCGGGAGTCCAGGCTGATGGACGGCAGTAGGAGCTGTAGGTTCTGAGCAGGGAGTAACAGATCAGACTTGATTGTCGGGAAACAGACGGCAAGGGCAGGGACACAGGAAGACCAGGGAGGTGGTCTCAGCACTGGTGATGGATAAGAATTTGGGTCTTACTAGAAGAGGGCTGGGTCAAGAACTACACACTGGACTCTGGGCTGGGGGCTTGGTCCACGTGAAAGGAGGGAACACAGCTGGCTGACCCTGGGCCAGCTGTGGATAGTGACTAAACTGCAGAGACTGTGGACATCAGGGATCAGGTTGATTCAGGGAACACCCCACACCTTATCTCACACAGGAGGTTAAAATGCTGATGGGGGGATAACTCCATGGCCAATTTCATTCAGCCGTAGGATGAGACTGGCTAGAGATGAAGGGGACCAGGAGGGCAGAGCCTGTGCCCAGGACAGCTCCTCACCACCCACAAAGACTGGCTTTCCTTCCTGTGTGCTTGCTGGGCCGAGTGCTTCCCATCCTGGGGGGAACCCACAATTCAAAGTGTCTGTGGAGGGCCTCCCTGGTGCCACAGGAGTTAAGTCTCAGCACTATGAAGCTATCGGCAGCCACTGCAGCCTGAGTTCAATCCCCGGCTGGGGAGCTTCCCACATGGCGCAGCAGACCTCTCCTGCCTCGCCCGCTGCTCCCCTCAGCCGTGTACTTCAGTAGATCCACCTGTTCGCTCCCCACTGTCTCTGGTGAATCCTCTCACCCCCCTACCCCCACACCTCTGGCCTACACCCCAGCTCTTGAATGCATAAATAAATAAAATTAAATCTTTTTTTAAAAAAGTGTCTATGGAGCACCAGAGCCTGTGGCCTGCTCTCACCACATACCGGGTGGACGTTCCCAGTGGGACCTAAACAGCAAAGGGCTGAACCATGAGCTGTGGCCAAGGTCAGGCCCTAAGAAGCCCCCCAGGACCAGCACATGGGAGAAAGATGGTTCCAAAGTCCTTTATTGGGCCGGCAGGGCCGGGAGCTGCCCTTGGAGTAGGGTCCCAGTCTGGAGTCCAGATTCATCGCACACCTGCCGTTTCCCAACTGCGACAGGCAGCCGCCTCGAACATTCAGGTTACTTGACTCGCTCCTTCAGGTATTCCCAGCCCTCCTTGGTGTACTCACAGACCTTGGAAGGGGCCACCGACAGGGCAGACATCACTGTAATGATGCCTGGGGGAGAGAGGACCCAGTATCCATTGAAGCTCCAGCCAAGGGAGTTAGTGCAACCCCTGGGGAAGCCCTAGCTCTGCAAGCTCTCAGAGACGGCACTCCAGCTCGGTCAATTCTACTCAATTTCAAAGGAAACAGAGGCAGAGGAGGGGCAAGGCCTTGTCTGACGTCACATGGTGAGCTCTGATGTGGTCAGTACCCTCACGAGAGACTCAATCTTGCTCCATCTCCCCGAAATCTCTATCCCTTTTCCTCTTTTGGGTGTGTGGAGGGTGCACACAGCGGGAAGGGGGAGCAATGGAAAGGCATAGCCAGGAAAAAGAGGAGGAGAGGAGTGAATGCCAGACTAGGGTATCCAGGACCAGCCTCCCAGCAGAGGGACCGTGGGCCTACCTGAATTCCAGGAGTCTCGGAAGTGAAAGTTAAGCTTTGGAAGGGCTGGGAGCTGAGAAGAGAGAAAAGGGAACTGGTGAAGGGAAAGGGTCCAACACGCAGCCCCCCTCCGGAAGCAGGAGGACACCAAGCAGGGCTGCGGGACACCATCGGGGCTCGCCCTCCTACCAAGCCTTCGCGTCATTCCCGTTCCCAGGTACCTGGGGTATCTTCAGCCCCGTCTGCTGACACACATACTGGCTGAACTGGTACATGGCAGGGGGAACCACCTCCTCAGCCTTCTGAAGGACCGCCTGGCTTTTCTCACTGGTACCCAGCAGCTCCTGGTCATACACCAGGTAGACCGCGCCCCCAGCCACACTGCCTTTGATGAGGAACCTGCAGCCAGAGAAGGAAACATAGTAGCTTAACAGGTACTGCCAGCCACCTTGGGGGTCCAGGCTCACAGAGGAGCAGTTAGACATGGGGAGGTAGGGAACTCGGTTCAAAAAGTGACATACCTGAAGCCAGACAGGCAATAAGGTAAGCACCCTGGGAGCCCACAGGTATGCCTGACCCCCAAGATACACAGCACTCGGTTTACAGGGTGCAAAGCAGGGCTACTCAGCCCATTTAACTGGTGAACAGGACAGAGAGCGACAGTGGATCACTCGTGATCCTGCAGGGAGCAGGGGAGAGTGCAGATTTAAGACTCCTGACCTTCTGCCTTGCAGCCCCCGAGGGAAGCTCCACGAACAATCCGCGGGGCTTTTGCAAATGTCCCGGGGTGCTTCCTGGACGTCCTACGCGGCTCCGGAAGCGCATTAACCTCCCAACAAACGAGTGTGGCATTCCCATTTTACAGAGGAGGCAGCTGAGGCTCGGAGGGGTCTTGGATACAGAGTCGGGAAGCAAGCGCTCGCTGGGAAGCAGAAAGGAGACTGGAGTCTGAACTTGGGCCAAGCGGGGCGGACACCACGGGAAACCGAGAGCAGGTCGGGAGCAAACCGGAAGAGTGTGCCCACGGGAGAGGACTTTCTCGGGGACTCGGGGCCCACCGGGCGGCCCCACGCACCTCATCAGCGACCACATTCGGGACATCGTCTTCGCTCGGCGCCGCGCGCAAGGACACCCGAGTCGTCCGTTGCTTCCGGTCTAGCGCCGCAGAGGCCTCTGGGAAGTGTATTTTCTCTTGTCAGCGGCAAAGGCCTCCGGGAGTCAAAGCTCCGAGACGCGTAAGACGGGTTGTGGTCCCACCGCGAAAGGAGTCCGGGAAGCGTAATTTTCACGGTGCCCCGCTGCAAAGTTGTGTGGGCAATGTAGTCGGCACCGCCCAGTGAAGGGCCGGAAGGTTCGTCCTGCCGCCAAGACTTCCGGGAAATGTAGTCCGACAAGGCTCCGCCCAGGTAGCGTAAGGGAAAAGGGGACTCGGGGGTCTGGAGTGAGACCTGAACAGACCCAAAAAGATGTCGGCGCCGGAGAGATCTGTCGGCGCCCGCGGGGGGACTAAGAGCTCGGACTGAGGAAGAAGGTACCTGGAAGTCTGTTGTCACGGTAACGCGAGGGTGGAATTGTGGGGGGAGAGGCAGACACACACACCCGCCACCGACCCTCGGTCGCGTGATCAGGCTTGGCGTTTTGGGCCTCCATCTAAAGGGCGGGACCAGGGCCCCTGATGGGAGGGGCCAGCCAAACGGAGGACCGTTGCCTGGCAACCATGGGACGCCCCTGCCGGCCGGCCTAGCGCCTCCCCTTGAGGAGGTTGGGCTCCGAGTTACGTGACTTGGGCCCTACTGGAGGGGGCGCGGTCGAGGCCCCCGCCCGACGCGGCTGCGAGGCACACATCAGGGGGCGACGACTATAGCTCGCCATCTGGGATCCCTGCCCCGCTGGACAGACAGCGGGAGAATCAGGCTCCTGTGGGTGAGTGCAGGCTTGGGAGCGCGCAGCGGGTAGCAAGCCCGCTTTGTTCAGAAGGAGATAGCGTTCCTCCACGTTCAGGGGTCCAGTGAGTTCTGCGCGAATCTGGTTAGCCCTTTTCCTCCCTCTTCGCAGCACAGTTGCTCCATCCCTCCACCCATCCATGTACCCATCCCGCACCCATCCCTCTACCCACCGACCCAGAGAACAGGCCAACCAACCCTGCTTTCCCCTGCGGAGCTGTTGTGGTCATGTGTGGGTGGGAAGATGGTTGAACCCTGGGGTTCTCATGCTTTCCCTGGAAGTGGGGAGAGGTGTTAGTGGGTGCCGTGCCCAGAGTATGTGTTCAGTGTCCACTTTTCTGAGAACTGATTCATGGAAAATGAGGAGGGACAGGTAGGCAGGAGCTAGGCCCACAGGGCTTTGTGGGCTAGGTAAGGAGGTTGGTCTCCATCAGGGAGCAGTGATGTCCCTGAAAGGGTCCGTGGCAGGAAAGGCTGGGTGAGTTTGTTTTTGTTTGTTTGTTTTTATAAAGTTTCATTTGGCTGCATGGAGTCGTGGGATGGAGAAAGCACGTCGAGTCAGGAGAAGTCAGAGAGGAGACGGCTGGCACTTTGCAGGGTCGATGGCTGGATCTAGAGATTGGTATTTGGGGCTTCCCCATCCCCACTCTTCCAAGACTCCTGAGTCTTGAAAGTACCTCTCTCATTGTCTCACTGAGTTCGGAGGATGGACATCCCAAGATGTGATGAATCTTTTCAGAAGAGAACAGTGACCCCTGAACCTTAAGAATCCAGCCTGTTTCTTTCTTTCAACTTCTCCACAAAACACACAAATCTGCTCCTACAGCTGAAATTATTTCTTTTCATTTTTTAAAGATTTATTTTTATTTAGATATACAAGAACTAGGGGCCTCCCTGGTGGCGCACGGGTTAAGCCCAGCACTATGAAGCTGTCCGCAGCCACTGCAGCATGAGTTCAATCCCCAGCCAGGGAGCTTCCCACATGGCGCGGCAGACCTCTCCTGCCTCGCCCACTGCTCCCCTCAGCAGTGTACTTTAGTCGATCTGCCTGTTCTGCTCCCCACTCTGTCTCTGGTGAATCCACTCATCACCCCAGACTTCTGGTCTACACCCCAGCTTGTATGCACAAATAAAAATATATCTTTTTTAAAAAAGATATACAGGAACTAGGGTGTGGGCCAGAGAGAAGATTCACCAGAGACAAAGTGGAGAATAGAACACGTGGACCCACTGAAATACACTGCTGAGGGGAGCAGCAGGTGAGAGAAGAAAGGTCTGCTGCACCATATGTGGGTCAGCTCCCTGGCTGGGGATCGAACTCTTGCCACAGTGGCTGGCAATAGCTTGTTAGTGCTGAGACTTTAACCCCTGCGCCACCAGGGGGACCCTGAAATTACATTTTAACCCAAAACACCAACTCTCTTTCCAGCCCACCCCAAAGTGTCTAATTCCTTCCAGGTGTCCACTGACAGAGTCCGTTTTCTGGGTTCTGGCTCTTGCCTCCCACATTCTCATTTCACACTGTATTAATCTAGTATTTACTGAGTACTTACCGTGCGCCTCCCACAACTTTGGGCACTGAAGACCCAAGGATGAACAAAACAGAGGCATGTTTCCTTTTCCTCCCTGCCCTCCTAGGGCTGCCAGTGAGCATGTAACAGATCATCAAGATTCTGGTGAGGACCAGTGCAGAGAAGGAGATGGAAGTTTGAGAGATAAAGGGGAGAGAAACCAGTAAGGGAAGTGCTCCCAGGAAGGGAGAGACCAGAAACGAAGGCCTTGGAGAAGGTAATGTTTGCACGGAGACCTGAAAAAGATGAGAGAGTAGCCACTGGGTTTTATTGGTGAAGTGCACTTGGGCAGAAGGACTAGTCAGTGCAAAGGTCCTGAGCCAGGATCGTGACAGGCTCCTTCTGACTCAAAGCCAGGAAAAGGCCAGTGTGGCAAAACAGAATGAACCAGAGGGGCTAGTCCTTGCCTTTTGGGCCATCAGCGTCTGCCTTTTGTTCCTAAAACAAAACAAGACAAAACAAATGGGGAGGATTTTCAGCAGGAGAGAAGCAAGGTGTGGTTCAGCTGCTGCTGCTACTGCTCCAGGAAGAAAGAAACCCCTGAAGGTGGTAGGAAATTGGTGCCTCAGTTCAAGTGAACTCTGCAATGACTTAGATGGTGGCTGCAGAGGTGGAGAACAGGTGTCAGGGCCTGGCCAGTGCCGCACCCCACGCCTACTGAACAAAGGTGTAGTTGGGGAAGCAGGTGTGGCTGTGGGCCAGGCCTGTCCCAGCCACCTTCTCTCTCTCTGCAGACCAGGGGAGGACCATGAAGGTGCTGGTCCTCGCAGGGCTGGGGGCCCTGTTTTTCGCATATTACTGGGATGACAAGTTCAACCCAGGTTAGTGCTGGCAAGGGGGCGGAGGGAGAAGGGACTGGGGCTGGCTGTCCTGTCTGTCCCCCAGCTGACCACTCCTGCTCACTGCCAGCCAGCCTCCAGGGAGCGCGTGTGCTGCTGACAGGAGCCAGTGCCGGAGTGGGGGAGGAGCTGGCATACCATTACGCACGCCTGGGCTCCCACCTCGTCCTCACGGCCCACAGAGAGGCCCTCCTGCAGAAGGTGAGCCATCCCTTTTTGAGTTAAATGGTGGGGGCAGTAATGGAAGGGAAAATGGGGCCTGGGTTTTGAATCACTGCAAGGATTCAGGCTTCCTGAATGTGATCTTGAACTAATTACTTAACCTATCTGAGCTTTAGTCTCCTTGTTTGCAAAATAGAGACAATAAAAGTATTCGTGGGTTTTGGTGCTCGGTTGATGCAGTAAAGACAGTAGACCAGCCACACGGTAAAGCAGGTAATATTCCTCAATAAACGGGAATACTGCCATTCTTGCCTGTCGCAGGGTTCTTAAAATCAACTGGGGGACACTTCTTAGCAACACCCCATTCTTGCACCAAGGAAATGTACTGCTTTGGGAAATAGACCTTTACATTTTCAAATCTTGAGATTTACTTGAAATCTACGTTTTGAATGTTAGTCATTGAGCAAATAAAACGTCCCTTATTCTGGACTATGCGCTGCCAGTTTGCAGCCCCAGTGGCAAAGCTTTGAGAATGGTGTTGACTGGGAACCAGGAGCTCAAGAGCAGGGGAGGGGGGCTTTAGGCCGGGGCTCCTGTGGGAGGGGGGCCAGCTGGGGTGGAGGGGCCCACGGGCAGCTCTGGCCCCCCCAGGTGGTAGGGAACTGCCGGAAGCTGGGCTCTCCAAAGGTCTTCTACATCGCTGCGGACATGGCCTCCCCTGAGGTGCCCGAGCACGTGGTGCAGTTTGCGCTGGACAAACTGGGTGAGGGGCGGGGCCTAGAGTCTAGGACATAGGTCTAGGCCTACGTCTTGGCTTAGGGCCAGAACAGGAATCGGGGTGGCGGTGAGGTCTTAAGAAGTATCTGAGGGCGGAGATTGACGGGGTCCGGGGGCGTGGCTACGGATGGAGCCTTGTTGCATCCAGGGTGGAACACTAGAGCGGACCTCATTGGATCAAGGAGGGACAAAGTCTGGCAAGATCCAAAGAGTAGGGCTGGGTATTTTCGATCTCAGCCGCGCACCACCTCGGGCGGAGCTCTCGGGGTCAATCTGTCAGGGCTTCCTTAGTTAGAGGGAGTGGGGGCCTGGGGCAGAGCCTCATCGGGACCAGGGGACGGAGCCTGAAGAGCTAGCTCCGGGCTGACTGGACTCTCCGGGCTAGGAGGATTGGATTACCTCGTGCTGAACCATCTCGGCGCCGCGCCCGCGGGCTCGTGGGCCCGCAACGCCCAGGCTACACGCTGGTTGATGCAGGTGCTCCGCCCCCTCCGCGACTCTGGCCCCGCCCCCTAGCGCCAGCCTGCGGGTCCTATTTCCCAGGCCCCCGCCCCTCCGGATTCTAGGTCCCTCCTCCTCTGGGTCTTCGCTTGATTCCCCAGCCGCTCGCCCTGCGCTCCCATCCTTGACCTCGCCTCAACCCTCGAGCTCCGCCCCTCCCTGCACAGCCCCGCCCCTAAGTGTTATAGACTCCGCCCCTTCCCGAAGTTTGGTTCCTGCTTCGCTGGTTGACTCGCAGTAGCTCGCTCCAGGTGAACTTCCTGAGTTACGTGCAACTGACTTCATTGGCCCTGCCCAGCCTGACAGACAGCAAGGGCTCCCTGGTGGTGGTGTCCTCGCTCCTAGGTGTGTGCACGCAGGGGAGTCGGGAGGCCACTAGCTTGTTGCCGGCAAATTTGGAGGGGACAGGAAGACTCTCGAGAGGGAGCAGGAACGTCTGATTGCTCAGCCGTTGCCCTCCGTTCACAGGCCGGGTGCCCACATCCTTCTCCAGCCCCTACTCCGCGGCCAAGTTTGCACTGGACGGCTTCTTCAGCTCCCTGAGGCGGGAACTGGACGTGCAGGACGTGAATGTGGCCATCACCATGTGTGTCCTGGGCCTCCGGGATCGGGCTTCGGCTGCTGAGCGATTCCGGTGAGGCCCAGAATTGGAGGCGGGTGGGTGGTGATGGTGGGCTGGGAGCTGTGGGAGGCCATCCAGATGCAGCCTGCACCTAACCCTCCCGTCCCCAGGGGCATCACAAGGGCCAAGGCAGCCCCTGGGCCCAAGGCAGCCCTGGCTGTGATACGTGGCAGCGCCACACGTGCCTCCAGAGTCTTCTACCCGTGGCGTTTTCATCTGCTTGGCCTGCTCCGGGGCTGGTTGCCACAGCCACAGGCCTGGTTTATCCGCCAGGAGCTCAACAGCACGGCCACCGCTGCTGCCTGAGTTTCAGGGCTGGCGCCCTTCATCTTCCCAGAAGAGAACCCTCCATCCAGCCATCCCAGAGCGCCCTTGGAGGGCGACCATGGCCCAAGAAAGAGTCATCAAGACAGAAAGGAAGAGGAGAAGACCTCCCAGCGCCTGGAAACAGTCAGAGCCCCGGGTGTGCAGCACCTTGTCTGGCACTGGGAAGGCCTTAACCTCTGTGCCGTCATTGATGTACAGTTGCTGCTTCCATTTTGCAGATGAGAAAACTGAGGCTCACAGAGGTGATATGACTTGTGCCAGGGTTCTCGCCACATCCAAAAGGTCACACTACACTACCCTGAGCCGCCCTCGGAGCCCTCTCCATCTCCCACCTGGAATCACTGAGCCCTTTATTTGTTCTCATTTGTTTTCAAAGCTGTCCATCTGATGGTGGGTCTGGGCAGGAGAAGGGAAAGAATGTGTGTGGGGCCGGACCCAGCCTCTCCTTTCATAGTAAAAATCTGTTTTCTCCTGCATGTCTCTTGTTCGAATTCTTGGTCCTTCCAGTTTGCTGGCAGCTGGCAAGTGAAAAGGGATATGTGTATTGGAACCAGAATTCTAAACCCCAGGTGGAGAATTGGAGGCAGGAAGGCAGATGGAAGAATTGTGAACTTAGGGCTTTATTTGCAGCATGAAGTACGCAGTTTATGGACTAGTAGTGATAAAGTGCATTAGGCATAAGCATTTGATGTACATGACCTTGTGGCATCTTCACAAATAGAAGTTAGTGCTACCTTTGTTCACATTTCACAGATGAGGGAACTGACATGACACTTAGGGGTAGTCTTTTAATTCACTGTTCCTCTTGGGTATGGACTACACTTGCATCAATTAATTGAAAATTAACATTTTCTCTATCCAGTGTTGCTTGCCTAAATAAAAATCTCATGTAAAGATAACTAGAACAAATAGAATCTGGTGAAATGTTAGCTACTATTGGCTGTCCAAGGCTCTAAAATGAGCAGGTGTTAGAAGGGCTAATCACAACTGGAGACAATCTCTTGGAGATAAAAAGTTTGAAAGGTAAAAACCAGGAGCAGTCTTTTTGTTTCCACCAGGCCACCCATCCCTACACAACCTAAAATTACACCAAAACACATAAAATGTCACCAGAGGGCATTATACCACATCACCTAACCAATACATTAATTCCCCCTCACCCACAGGGATACGTTTCAAGACCCTCAGTGGATGACTGAAACTGCAAATAGTAGAACCCTATATATACAGGTTATTCCGAAACATACATATCTATAATAAAGTTCAATTTATAGTCACAGCAAGAGATTAACAACAGTAATAATAAAATAGAACAGTTAGAGCAATATAACACAGGTTATGTGAATAGTCTTTCAGAATATCTTATTGTACATACTTTTTTTTTTACTGATTGACTTCCGACAACTGAAATCCGGAAAACAAATCGCGGATAAGGGGAGGTAGACGAGGGGAACTACTGTCCTTCCATTTATGGAAATTTTATTTTGCATAAGATGCCATTATATCTTGTTCAATTTGGGATGGGGACTATTATTGTTCCCATCCTATAAATATTTATATAGCACTGGGAGGTGAAAACCCTGGCGTAGAGTCAGTCAGTTAGCAACCAAGGTGGGATTTTCAGCCAGCAAGCTGCAGAGGCAGTATTCAAATTGTCAACAGAGAAAGATACAGCAGCCACAGCCACTCCCACCAAGGCTGATTTCTCTTAGGCTGGGTAAACGCACAAGCACAAGAACCCTTTTGCGCATGCTCAGGAAGACCGCAGGGAAGCCTCCAGCCGCCAGAGGGAGCGCGCGTCATTTCTGCTTCTCTGGGCCTCACCTCCCGCGGAGGGTAGATATCCCAGA
Source organism: Scalopus aquaticus (assembly GCA_004024925.1). Taxonomy (NCBI): domain Eukaryota; kingdom Metazoa; phylum Chordata; class Mammalia; order Eulipotyphla; family Talpidae; genus Scalopus; species Scalopus aquaticus. Next base: position 26,662 of record PVIJ01011785.1, read on the forward strand.
GTTCCGCGCGGCGCCGGCCTCTCCGCAGCTGCGGCCATTATACCAGCAGCAGGTTAGTGGGTTCCCTGGCGTGTCATATCTACCGCCATCCTTTTCCCGGGATATTGATGCGACCTGGACGGATGGCAGGGTGCAATGAGGGACCTCGGGGAAGCCGGGGTGCGGGGTTCTGAGCCGCGGGGACCAAGCTGGAACTCACCGTGTTCTCTTGTCTACAGCCATGGCTCTGCGATACCCCATGGCCGTGGGCCTCAACAAGGGCCACAAGGTGACCAAGAACGTGAGCAAGCCGAGACATAGCCGCCGCCGCGGGGTGAGTACCGGGCTTCTCAGGGAGGGAGGTGGGGAGGGCGTCCTGGGCGGAAGGCCGAGGCTCCGCGCGAGTGAGCGCGCGGGGCGCAGTCGGGCTGTCGAGGACAGTGGGGGCCCGGAGCGAAAGGAAACGGGTGTCAGACTACGGGGACAGCGAGTGAAGACGCCCACCGCGCGCCTGGGCGGCGAGCACACCTGGCCCCGCGGCCGCCCGTGGGCTCGAAACTGGGCAGAAAGGAGCGCGGTGCCGGACGGGTTCTGGCGTCGGGCCGGGTGTGTGCGCGCTGGGCCAGAGCGGCTGGGCCGAGGTTGGAATGTGGAGAAGGGCTGAGGACTTTCACGTTCCTTGGGGTTTTTGTGGACGCCTTCATTAAGCACCCCTGACTTGGGGCCTCCCTGGTGGCCTAGGGGTTAAATCGCGGCGCTGTCATCACCGTGGCCTGTTCGATCCCCGGCCACGGAGCTGGCGGACATGGCGCCGCAGACCTCTCCTGCCTCGCCCGCTGCTCCCCTCAGCAGTGCCTTGCGGTAGATCCGCCTGTTCTGCTCCCCACTCTGTCTCTGGTGAATCCTCTCACACCCCACCTCTGGCCTGCACCCCAGTTCCTGTACGCGAAAAAAGGGCAGGCCGCTGTGACTTAGCGGTGTCGGGCCCTTGCTCTTGCTCGGTGGGAGAGGTGAGGATTCTGGGCCCATGGACCAGCCTGGGCAGAGGCGGGCGTGACAGGCCGTGCTGATGGAGTGGGACTCCGGATGGGGAAAACTCCTGGTTTTGTACCAGACAACGGGTGCCCCTGGGGTGTGGCAGCATGAGAGCATCTCACTCAGAGCCCCTCCCTTTGCCTGCACAGCGCCTCACCAAGCACACCAAGTTCGTGCGGGACATGATCCGGGAGGTGTGTGGCTTTGCCCCCTATGAGCGGCGCGCCATGGAGTTGCTCAAGGTCTCCAAAGACAAGCGGGCCCTCAAGTTCATCAAGAAAAGGGTAGGTGGCAAAAGTTAAAACCAAAAAGCCTTAAATCAGGAGAACAAAATGGTGGGCATCAGATGGTACGGGAGGTGGGCACATTGGGTGTAAGGTGGAGAATGGAAACTACGGTCGGGTGTGGCCGTCGTGTAAACAGATGTAAAATTACAAGGCCAAGCACCTGAAGTGTGACGTCACACCAGCGCTGTGATTGGGGAGGGCAGGCTCTGCGGCCCCACCTGACGCCCTCTTGCCCGGCAGGTGGGGACACACATCCGCGCCAAGAGGAAGAGAGAGGAGCTGAGCAACGTCCTGGCCGCCATGAGGAAGGCAGCTGCCAAGAAAGACTAACCCCCTATGCCCCAACACGCACAAATAAAACCTTTTCGGAAAACTGGGGTCCTCTGCTGCATTGGGAGGTTGGCCTGTCCAGCCCCCAGCCTCACCCTCTTGTGGCACAGTGGAAGGCACAGAAGCAAACAGGCCAGCAGTACTGGAAATGGTTTTAATCATAATTGTGTGGTTCATAAGCTCCATACTCGGCGATTAATCCATAATTGAAGTCCCTGGCTGGGTTTCCGAGGCTCCGCTGCCCGAGTCCCCGCCCCTGCAGTCTCAGCCCAGGCTGGTCCCACCAGCTGCCATCACTGCTCCACAGCCATGGCCCTGGCCCGCTCCTGGGAGAAGGCGATGTCAAAGACCTCCCTGTAGTGCTCCACGAAGTGCACCTCCAGGCCCTCGGTGATGAAGGCCGCGAGGTCATAGAAGTCCTTCTTGTTCTCAGCTGGCAGGATGACACAGGTCACTCCGGCGCGCTTGGCCTGCGGGCGGGGGACAGTGACAGCAAGTCAGCAGGAGCCTGCTCTACTCAGCCAGTTTCTGCTGCAGTGTGTGGGCAGGGCACCGCCAGAGCTCCCTTGCACCCTCTCCCTGTGTTCAAGTTTCCTGAAATCACAGCTTTACATAGAGAGGTTTGGCCCCCAAAAGCACATTGGAATTGAAGATGAATACTGAGGAGCTTGAAAACATAACACTTTAAAATCCCCACCACCCAGCCTCTTGCAGATGAGGAAATTGTTGGGGGGGTGGTCAGGTTTAAGGTGGGCTGAGATGGGGTGAGTTGGCAGAGGGAGGAGAAAACGGTTCTACCAGGAGCTAGACATAGGTGGGAACCCTCACGACTGAGCAGCAGGCCCAGCTCCACCAGTCCCCTCCAGTCTGCTCTGCCCCTGCTCCTGCTCCACCCAGAGGTGGAGGAAGTAGGAAGAACCACTCCCACCCTTAGAGAAGATGGCACCATCAGGGATAAGCCTAGAATGTTCTCCAAAGACTGGAAAGAGGCCTGTGGAGGAGGCAGGAAGGACAGGTAGCCTGGTTCAACTTCACGCCCACGCTGGGCTTCCTCCCAGCTGTGAGACTGGCCCGTGACCCTTTCTCTACTGGTCTGGGGGGCCCAGGACAAGAGACGTGAATGGCAGCTGTCGCCTGATGGCACCAGCGTGCAGGCCTAGACCCACCCGAAAGCCGGCTGGCCCGGTGAAGGATCTGGAACACTCACTGCAATGGTCTTCTCCTTGATGCCGCCCACCGGCAGGATTTTGCCTGTAAGGGAGACCTCGCCCGTCATAGCCAGGTTTTGCCGTACAGGCTGGTCCATGGCCAGGGAGAGCAGGGCCGTGACGATGGTGCAGCCGGCACTAGGGCCATCCTTGGGGGTAGCGCCCTGGGGAGACAGAGGTAGGTGGGCGAGCCGAAGTGAGCGCAGCAGGCTGGCTGGGGCTGCGGGCCCAGCGCTCACCTCCGGCACGTGCAGGTGGATGTGCGAGGTCACCAGGTACTCGTTGGCGGGGTCGTGCTGCATCAGGAAGGCCCTGGCGAAAGTGTAGGCGATGCGCGCGCTCTCCTTCATCACCTCCCCCAGCTGACCGGTCACCTCCAGGCTCCCGTCTTTGTCTCCCTTGCTGTCCTTGTCCAGTGGCCGTCGTGGGGATGTTTCGACAAACAGTGTGGAACCCCCTGGGGGACCAACGGAGGACTCGTTAGCTGGGGGGCTGTGGCTCCAGGGGCCGATCCCGCCCTCCCGCTGCTGGGCCTCCCCAGTTTGCTGTTCATTCCCTGGCTCTCCTCAGCTGTTCCCCGGGCCCCCTGCAGCTACCGGGACAGCTGCGGGATGGCTGCAAGCCAGCCTCTGTGCTTCGGCCCCGCCTGGGCCTGCGGGCGCCTACGCGGCAGGCGCGCCCTCAAACACCACTGCTTTAAATACGGCCAAACACCAGATTCTTCTGTGGCTGCGCCTGCCTGCCCGCCCGACCCTGCCAGCCACTGGTAAGACGATCCCTGGGCTTTAGAGACCCCAAGCTGCCAGCGACATCCTGGGCATGGATGACCTGTCCAACTCCCTCTCCCCAAGTAGCTGAGCTCTCCTTTGCGGGGCGATGGCCTCAGAGCACTCTCAGACTGCGAGAACCCCCCACCCTACCTCCACCCCCAGTGCAAAGCTGATTGGGTGCTACTGCCACCTAGCAGTCCCCTGCCCCCATTAAGTCTGAAATTCTAGGACTCCCTATACCCACCACAGCTCAGGTGCACCCCGCCGCTGGGGCGGGGAGTGAAGGGACTGGAGAGCTCCCTGCACGCCCAGCCTCCCGCCTTCCCCCACAGGGCGGCTCACCCATGGCGGTCCAAGCCAGGCCCATGACCACGCCGGGGGGCGTCACGTCATACATGCGCTCCACGGTGAACACGGGCTTCCCCACGAAGTCCTGTAGGTTCTCGGGTGTCACCTCCACCGATTCCGCCTCGCCGCTGACGATCTTGTAGGCAGATTTCCGCAGCACCTGGGGGCAGGGGTGGCGTGGGCGGGGAGCCAGCCTCAGACCCCAGCTCTTTTTTCATTTTTAAAGTTGTGGTAAAAGGCACATGCCATGGTGCCATCATAGCTGCTTTTCTTCCATCGTGACCAATTGAGTACACAAGGCAGTGACATTAATACACAGTGACACTGTTGTGTAACCATCACCATCACCCATCTCTAGAACTTTCTCATCTTCCCAAATGACTGTCCCTTAAACACTGCCTCCCAGCCCCTGGCACCCATCATCTACTTCGCGTGTGGCTCCCAGGCCCCCGGGCCATGCAGTATCTGCCCCCCTGCACATCAGCGCCCACCAGGCTCACCTTCTCCACCTGCTTCTGCAGGTTGCGGACACCGCTCTCCCGGCAGTACTGCTTGATGAGGAGGGTTAGCACGTCCGATGACAGCTTGGCCTTGCTCTCATCCAGGCCACAGAGTGCGCGGGCCTGAGGCACCAGGTAGCGCTGGCAGGGAGGAGGGCAGTCAGGGCCTCAGGGTCAAGAACAAGGCCTCTCCCAGAGCCCAGCCCAGCCTTCCAAAGACCCGGAGGCCGGCTCAAGGAGATAACGGACTGGACCCAAGGTCTGTCCACAGGGACGCCCGTCCTCTTGGAGGAGCAGGGTCGGTGCGGACCAAGTGTGTCGTGTGGCTGGGGGTGGCAGGAGGGCTGCTCCAGGAGCTAATGGCTAAGCCTGAACTGGAAGGGAGGCGTCGGCCAGGCTAGTGTCTGGGCAGAGAGCTCGGCAGGTGCTGGGGCCTGTAGACACCTCTGCGCTAAGGCTCCAGAGGGGCACCCTCTGCCTGCACCCCCTTCTGCTCACCCTTTCAGATTTTAGACAGTGTTCTCCAGCGGCTCCCCGATCCCCTGGACTCGGCACACACAGACCACAAGCAGTGACCATTAGGTGGCCGATGCCGCCTCAGATGGGCATGAGGCTCCACAGCCACCCACAGCCCAGCACGACTCCTGCCACACAGCAGTGACCAGACAGGTCCAAGCACTGCTCTTGGGAAAGCCACAGTCACTCCATTTTCTGACAGACACTGGCCTTGGTCCCAGAGCCTCAAGGACTCCTCACGTCCCTCCTGTATTCAAGCCGCGTCTGCACCCGGACTTTGGACGGAGGACATGATGGAAAACCCACACCCCTGCAGCCACCAGGGGCTGAGGGCCAGCCGGCCCCTCTCGGGCTGCAAAGGGCTCAAGGGAAGAAACAGCCAACCCCTTTCCAAAAAGCAAACACTGGGCCTCCCTGGTGGCACAACAGGTTGAGTCTCGGCCTCTGAAGCTGTCAGCAGCCGGTGCAGTGCGAGTTCGATCCCTGGCCAGGGAGATTCCCACATGGCCCAGCAGACCTCTCCTGTCTGGCCCGCTGCTCCCCTCAGCAGTGTACTTCAGTCGATCCATCTGTTCTGCTCCCCGCTCTGTCTCTGGTGAATCCTCTTACCACCCCACATCTTTGGCCTACATCCCAGTTCTTACTTGCACAAATAAGTCTTTAAAAAAAAAAAAAAAGCAAACACTGCGTGAGAAAGAGAAGATCCCCTTCTAGAAAGGAAATCTGTCTCCTCTGCCTAATGTCTTTCAGGATGGGAACTGGGTCTGAACTGACTGCGCCAGGAAATCACCAGGCGCGCACAAGCACGCACCAGGAGAATGGCCAGGCTGTGCGCACCTGGGCCCACGAGACGGCTCCCATCTCAGAAACCCGGACAGAGGACTGAGCCCTGGGTCCGCTTCACCTCAGAACAGCCCATCTGGGGGTCCCGAGACCTGAGGACCCATGACTGGTGAGGAGATCGTCAGCGGCCTCTTGCTCACGGCTGCAAGTGAAGCAGCACTGAAGCCGGAGGGGTCCGCTGTGCCGCACCCCAGAGAGAAGTGTGACCACGCACGAGGCTCCTGGGTGCGTTTCCTGCTGGCACTCAGCTCACCCCAAGGTGGTACTTGACGGTCCTGGGCCCTGACTGCCAAGGCGTGTGACCTTAAACCCTCACACTTAAACGTCTTTTCTGACTTTTGTTCTGTGGCCTGTGATGCTGGAGTACAGTAGATGCCAGGAACCCCTAGCTCCTGGCAGAGCTCCTAGAACCCTAGGAGTTTTGAGTGAAGGATGCATGGCACACCTGCTTGTCAGAAGTCCCTTCCCACCACGCCTGCCTGCCAGGAACAACTTGGGGCACAGAGCTGGTGGCCAGAAAAACACCTTTCAGCCCTGCCGCTGAGCCCAGGGAGGGGAGCGGGGCAGGGAAGGAGACCCCCTGTGGCCGTGGTTTAATCCATCATCCCACACGAGGGGGCCTCCGTAAACCCCGGGCAGTGGGCTGTACATGAACACCTGGAAATGCCGCGTGGCAGGCCTGGAGGGCAGGGTAGCCCTCCCCGACCCACCCAGCCCTTACCCCTGCACCTTGCTCAGGTGTTCCCGACTTGTCTCCTTAATAAAAAATCGGTAACAGTAAGTAAACTCTTCCGGAGTTGAGTGAGCTGTACTAGCAAACAAACCTAAAGAGGGGGTATGGGAACCCCAATTTATAGCTAGTTGGTCAGAAGAGGGGATTTGCAGCTAGTATCAAAAGTGGGGGCAGTTCTGTGGGGTTGAGCACTGAACCTGTGAGGTCTGATGCTATTTCCATATAGTATCAAAACCCAGTTGAACTGTAGGACACACATCTGGAGAACTGGCTGGTGGGGCCCCCCACTTCCTGGCACTGGCAATATGACCTATGAACAGTTTACCAGAGCCTTGTCGTTCCTCTAACACCCCGCACCGTATCACAGCGGACGCACTGTCTCCGTCTGACTTCCCGCCTGGAATGGGAGTTCTGAGAGTGGCATCACAGCGGGCTTTTCCGCCAGCCGTTGTTAAATGCCCGACACTCAGCGTGCATTCAGTATTTCTAGAGCCCAAGTCACAGTGGAGGGCCCATACTCCCCCGGCCTGGGCTGGCTGGGATAGTGGGGGGTCGAACTCACCTCTGCGATGGCGAGCTTCTCCTGAGCCACATAGCCCGACACATTAATCATCTCCATCCGGTCCCGCAGAGGCTCTGGGATGGTCTCGGTGACATTGGCTGTGCAGATGAACAGCACCTGCAGGAGGCAGTAGTGAGATGCGGGAGGGCGACCCATCCTGCCCTCGCCCTGCTGGGGGAGGGGCGGGCAAGTACCTTGGACAAGTCCACAGGCACATCCAGATAGTGGTCCAGGAAGTTGGCGTTCTGCTCGGGGTCCAGCAGCTCAAGCAGTGCAGATGAGGGGTCTCCCTGGTAGCCCCGGCCAATCTTGTCCACCTGAAGGGGCAGTAGCAGGTGATGTTACCTCATCCTGTTGCCTGCACCCCTACTCAGCAAGGGGCCCAAGCAGCCTAGCCCAGGAGTCAGGTATGGGGTCCTCTGGGGCAGGGCCGTCTCAGCCGGCCTGGGCAGGGCTGCCGGGAGTGCTGGGTGGGGAAGGCTCCTGGGGCCATGTCTGACCGGGGAAAGTGGGCCAGGCTTTTCTGCAGCTGACCCCAGCCCTGGCCTGACTCCCCAGCCTGACACACACCTCATCTATCAGGATCAGAGGGTTCTCCGTCTTGGTCTTCTTCAGACACTGGATGATCTTTCCTGGCATGGCGCCCACGTACGTCCGCCTGTGGGAAAGGACACAGTGGGCCTCATCGCCAGGGCCCGGCCTTGCCCACACCCGCAGGCTGAGCCTGCCTAGAGCTCCAGGAACTCTGCACACGTGACCTCTGGGGTGCTCAGAAGAGGCAACAAATATGCACACGACAAGGCCACCGTGGAGGCCAAATCCGGCCTGCAGAGCCATCAGTCACTCCAACTGCTGTGCTCAAGTGCTGAGGGCACAGATTCACTGCCAGTTCCCTTTCAGACCTGGCCCTCCCCTGCCCCACCTGCAGCTGTTACCCAGATGCTGAAACCTAGCCTGCATCACCTGACCCAACAGAGTAGGCGGGGCTCTGAGAACCAGGCAGCAGAGGTGTGTGCCCCCTACCTCGGGGTCCCCACAAAGGGACAGCAAGCACAGTCACCAGAGTCACTGGATGCAGGCTAGCACTTTCTTTCTGGAATGTTCCCCCAGAACCTGGCTCTGCCCTGGTTGGGCTGTGGGAATTCACAAGGAAAAAAACAGGCACAAATCTGTGTGCTTGTGAGCGAAGGTCCAGCAAGAGACCATAAACCAGGTCAAGGGAACAAGCACGAGGCACAAAAGACATTATATATACTACAAAGAAAAGCAGGGATGCAGGATCTGAAAATGCCCCTGGGGCACAGTGGGGGGTGGGCAGAATCTTAAGGAGGGGTAAGGGTTGTCTGAGAGGTCCTGAGCAAAAAAGCCGAAGAGGTGCCCTGTGGGTGTTTAGGGGAAGACCGTTTTCAGACAATAGTCTGTGCAAAGGCCCTGTGGCCGGACCGTGTCTGGTGTATTGGGAGACTAGCAAGGAGCCCATGTGGCTGGGGCAGAATGAACAAGCAGGAGAGGAGGGGAGGGCAGGCAGGGGGAGGGGCGGGCCAGGTAGGAAACTTTGGGAAAGTGGGACCCCCGGGGAGATGTGGGCAGAGGCGGATTTGGCTACCAACATAGCGGCAGTCCCTGTCCTTGTCCTTGTTTTGGGACCTGAGACCAACATCCGGCACAGAGCATCTGTTGGCCCAGCTCTGCTGGGCCCCTCTCCTCGATGACTCACCCCCAACCTGACACTGCCTGGAGAGTGGGCCTTGCCCGCAGCTCCTAGGCACTCCTGAAACCAGAGGTACAGGGGCCTCTGCCTCGCTTCATCTTCCTTTCATCTCCAAACCTTCATTCTGCTGCTGCTCCTGGCTCAAACTTCAGCCCTGAGTCAAGAACCTACAAGAACTCCCTCTGCCCTCCCTGCTAGACACCCCGCTCCTGTTACCCTCAGAGCTTGCCCTGCAGCTCTAGGGCACACCTGCGCCACTCCATCCTGGGGGCCTCCCAACAAGCCCACACTCAACCTAAGACAGGCCTCAATTCCTTGGGACCCACTGCCTCCCCCTCCCCACACTTCAGTCCCCTACTCTGCACTCCTGGAGGCCACACCAACCCCAGTCACACTGCCCACTGGGCACCCTTCTCCAGAGGATCCCTGTCAGGCAGGCCTAGGTGGCCAGCACTGCCCTTGCTTTAGGAGAAGCCAGAAACAGAAATAAAGAGTGACTCAATGCTCCAACTACAGGATGAAAGTAAGTGGCAAAGAGAGAGTAGCTTTTCTGTCTGCTACACTCTGTCTCCCCTCAGCTGTTTTCCAAAGAACCAGCCCCAAGAGGCAAGCATGCACGAGGCCCCTGAACAAGGTCCACAAAAGGGGCCATGCGAAGGCCAGGTGGCCTTACAGAGGACTTGGCCACTGCTCAGGTCTAATGAGGGAGCAAAGGACCCGGCCAGGTGCTTCGGTCCCCCTGGTGCATGGTTCCGGCTCTCATTGGGGAGTCATGCGGCCCCCAACTCTATTCCACAGTCCACAGTACTGGGGCAAGCAGGGCTGGCAAACACCAGTCCCAGAACTCGGGCTGGAGAAATGTGGGAGCTGTGTGGGGGTGGGGTAAGGGTGGGATACAAAAGGTAGAACTACTTAGGGGCCTCCGGCAGCCTGGCTAAGAGGCCAAGACTTTAATTCAGCACTGAGTACATGGATTGAGCCAGGCCCGAAGTCTGTGCAATCCTGGATTTTCAGCGACTTACTCAAGTCGGAGCATGCTGGTAAGACGCTGAAATCATCTGACAAATTAAGAGGAGCAGAGCCACAGACGAAGGGAGCAGGCGCCAGGAGAGGAGAGGTCGGCCTACCTGTGCCCCTTGATCTCTGCCACGTCAGTCATGCCCCCGACGCTGAAGCGGAAGTACTCGCGGTTCAGGGCGCGGGCGATGGAGCGGGCGATGCTGGTCTTGCCCACACCAGGGGGACCGTAGAAGCAGAGGATCTTGCCCTGGGTGGAGCCTCGGAGCTGGCTGACGGCAACGAACTCCTGCAGGCGGAGGGCGTTCTCGTGAGCACCGCGCCCCTCCGCGGAGCAGGGGCTCTGCCAGTGCGCTGGGGTGAGCCTGTCTGCTTCACCCCGCGAGAAGGGACAGGGCGCGTTCCAGAAGGGCTGAGCCAGCTGAAGCCAGTACTGGTCACGGGAGGGGACAGCCTGTGACACCAAGAGCACAAGCCTGGTCTTCGCCGCCTCAGTTATGAGTCTACCCACCTGTATTCCACAAGCCCCTGGAGCAGGCGGGCGGCCCGGGCGCGCGGACTCCCCGTGACCCGCTGGGCCACAGCTGCGCCTCTGCGGGGGCCTCCACCCATCCCGGCCCCTGCTGACCCCCTCCTGTCGCAAGAAGTGCAAATTCACCAGCGGTAACTCGGGGTGTCTGCTCCGGCCCAGGAGGGAGGTCTGGGCCGGCGGTCTGTGGTGCCGGCCCTGAGGCACCAGCCACTCGGGAAGTCCAGACCCAGCCAACCTGCTGCTCGGCGCCCGCCCAGGGTGCGCTGGCTCGTACCACTCGTGCGGGACTGTGGTGCAGGGAGGACTTGGATGGCTTGAGTCTCAGGGTCCACATATGCAGGGGGCCTCACCAGCGTGGGGGGCCAGCCCGCGCCCAGGACCCCAGGGCCTGTGGAGGGGCGAAGGGGCTCACCAGGATGCGCTTCTTGACGTCCTCCATGCCGTAGTGGTCCTCCTCCAGCACCGCCTGGGCGCGCGTCAGGTCCAGGTTCTCATCGCTGTGCTTGCCCCACGGGATGGACGTCAGCCAGTCCAGGTAGTTGCGCGTGACGCTGCCACAGGACAGATGAAGCAGTAAGGGCCTGAGTCACTGACCCTGCTGGGAAATGGCTGCCAAGTCTGCACTGCCCACCCACTGTGCCCGTCATCTGAACTCTGCCTGGTGCCCCTGGGCTGCCAGCAGGGCTGGTCACCGCCTAGCAGAGTCCCCCTGGTTCCAGCCCCATTCAGGCCACAGTGCCCCCCGCCAGCCCCCGCCACCCCCATGAGGGTTCGCGCCTCACTTGAACTCTGAGGAGTGATTGTCCAGCAGGCCCAGCTTGCTCAGCTCTTCATCCACCACATCCATGACGTGCTTGGGGACCACCAGCCCCTTCAGCCGCTCGCGGAACTTCTCCTCGATGGCGTCCTTGTCCTCCTTCTCCAGCCCCAGCTCCTTCTTGATGATCTTCAGCTGCTCCTGCAGCAGGTACTTGCGGTGCGTCTGCTTGATCTTCTCCTCCACCTGAAGGTCCGAGCAGCTGGGATGAGACAGCGTCCCAGCAAGTGTCCCCGGAAGGCGAGCCAGTGGCAGGCTGGCCTGGGCCCCGGCTTCTGCAGGGCCCAGGAAACAGGGCCCCACACACGCATCTCCCATCTCTAACCCGAAGTCTCCCCAGCCCAGGCCTTTCTGGGGCCTGCAAAATAAATTACATCAACACGGAATTCCAGGAGAAGGGAGGCATTTGTGCTTCAAGCTCGATGACAGTCAGAGTTGCTTTAGTGATGTTCCAGTCAACAAGAGCCCACAAACGGGTCTCCACTGGCTGTGCCCTCCAAACTAAGTGTGGAGTAGGCGCAACCACATGGCTTTGTGTGACTACAATTCACAGCAGTCTGAGGACACGCATTTCTCGGAATGAATCCTGGTCATTAAGAGACATATGACTGCACAAGCGGGGAAAGCTGGGCTGGGGCCGGCCTGTTCCCCACACTCCTCCATCAAGGGCCAAGCTCCCCTCTCACAGAGGGGAGAGCAGCACGTGGGCTCGGAGCCAGGAGGAGCCCAGGCACCGCGCGCAGAGGCCCACTGTCTGTCCACTGTGTGAGAGCGGTCTGCTTTAGCGCCCAAGCCTTGTAGGGTTCTTCAATTAAAGACATGCTGTAAAAATTTTTTACGGGAAGAAAAGCATGTCCCATCTGGAAAGCCAAGTGACTGACAATTCAGATCATCCATGGAGCTGCCCAAATGTGGGAAGGTGGGCCTCACGCGGCTGGATGTGGGGGTCTAGCTTTGTAACCCTTCCCAGGTTGGCTCCCAATTTTTAGCATTTTCCCAAGGACACCAAAGGAGAGTAATTCTCTACCCCCGTGGAGTGAGGTCCCAAGACTTTATTCTGGACTGGGCCACTGGGACCACCTCGTGCAGCTCCCCTCCCCCGCCAGACTCACCTTCTGTACCCGCACCCCCTCTCCTAACCAGCACACCCCCTACTCACCTCCCGCCCCAGGCGCTGCTGGAGCTTGCTCAGCTCAAACTCCTTCTTGAGGAGGGACAGGGCCTTATACAGTCGCTTGGGAATCTGCCAGGAAGGGAAGATGTGAGAGGGCAGTCAAAAGTGCTGGGGGACAGGGCATGGGCACCCAGAGAGCTGCTGCCGGAAGGAGCGCAGACGCAGGCAGGTAGACCGGGCCAGGCCTCGCCATGTGCCAGAGGCCCGCGTGCTGACCCAACGGCCACTGCTGGGAACACACTCCACAGACACACTCCTGCGAGTCTGCAAGCCGTGTAGACAAGGCTGCTCGTAGAGGTCTTGTTTGAAATGACAAAAGACTGGCAGCAACCCAAACCTGCTCCCCAGTAAATGAGGGGCATGGCCTGGTGGAATACCAGAGAGCTGCCAAAGAGTAAGTGAGCTGAATGAGGTCACGTGCTAACATGAAATCATCTCAAAAACAGAGCGGAGGGCACACAGCCAGGCCCGAGGAGCCGGCGTGCACGTGCGCACAGGACAAGCGTCCGCAGCTGGCGGGAGGGAGGGGCTGACTCACATTGGTCTCCTCGAGCACATCCTGCAGCTCGTGGGACTCCGCTCCAGTCAGCGCGGCACCCATGTCGCTCAGGTAGATGGGGTTGTCCACCACCCTCTGGCCGGCCTGCATCATCTGCAGCACAGACTCCCTGCAAGGGGCAAGGGGCGCTGCTGGGGTGCAGGGACCCTCACAGCAGCCAGGGCTTCACTCCCATCTGGACAGCAGCCCGTGGGGGCCAGCCTTGGTCTCCTTTCCCTCCGCAGCGCTGGGCCTCACCGGAGCTGCCCAAGCTAGAATCAAGCGACTACGGCCCGTGCCCAGTGGCAAGCCCCCTCCAGGAGACACTTAGTGATTCCTCATGAGCGGCCAAAACGCCGCCCTCGTTAGCAGGAAGGAAGCAAAGAATGCGAGTCAAGAAACTCCAATCTCCAGCACAGGGGCACCCCGCTAGCAGGGAAGCAGGCTCCACCCTGACAAGGCCACCAGTCCCTGTCCCCCAACCTCAACAAGGCTGTCTCTCAGGAAGACTCCGAGAACGCGTCCCCCAACCCAGCTGTGGAGCCGCGGACAGACGCCAGCCTGGTCCTGCAGACGGGCAACCACACACTCCAGTTGACAGGGGCGTGCAGACCAACCTGTAGAGCGGGTTCAAGGCAATGATGTCCCGGATGGTCTTCACAATCTCCGCAGTCAGGGCCTAGCAAGGGAGTTGGGGCCAAAGGACTCAGTAGGGGCTGAGGCTCAGGGGAGCCCCTCCCCCCCCGGACCTGGCCAAGGACACACTTGGAGGCCCCGAGCCTGAATTCCTGAGCCACAGGAAGAGAGACCCAAGAGTAAAACCTAAAACCAACACCCATCTCCTCAGACACGTCTAACTGACTGAGTGGTCTTAGGGAAGTGGGGGGGTGACACTTCACTCGTCCCTCTGAGCCCTGACCTTACTGCTGACACTCCCTTCTCCAGCTCGGCTGAGAGTTGTGTCTGGGCATGGGCCTGCGAGTCACCAGGCCGCTCGGCCGACACCCCCTCCCCTCAGAGGAGGCCGCCCCGCTGCTGTGGATGTGCTGGGTGTTGTTTTCCACTGGACTTTCCTCCCTGCCACAGCAAAGTCAGTCACACCCTGGGTAGGACCGTGGGCTGTTCATCTCATTGGTTCCACAAGGCAGCAGCTCCTGGTATGGTGCCCCAATGAGGTCAGGTTTGCCAGTGTAATCACCTGATCGCCAGGTTTGTCCTTGAATTGCCTAAGTTGACCTTTATAGAAGGAACAAGAACAGGCCAGTGGAGGTGTGTGCACCCCACCAACATGAGCAAGGAATAGTGCATGGTCTCCCCCAAGGCCCCAGTTTTTTTTTTAATTTTATTTATTTTGCATAGACGAACTGGGGTGTAGGACAGAGGTGCAAGGGGTGAGAGCATTTACCAGGGACAGAGTGGGGAGCAGAACAAGTGGCTCTACTGAAGGACACTGCTGAGGGGAGGATGGATGAGGCAGGAGAGGTCTGCTGCGCCATGTGGGTAGCTCCCTGGCCAGGGATCGAACTCAGGCGGTAGCCGTGACCGCGCTGAGACTTAACCTCTAGGCCACCAGTGAGGCCCAAGGGCCCCAGTTTCATAACACAGCGTCTATGTGCTCAGCCGCCTGCCTTCCCCTCCCAAAAGATCACAGGCTCTAACCCTGCTGCTCACTGCAGCACTCACTCCCCACGGACAGCTTTCCCATGGGTAATGAAACCAGACATTCCATGCCTCAGTTGTACCAGTCAAGCGCTCAGTAATCACAGGGAGCTGGTGATACAGACTTACAGAACATTTCCACCACCAGAGAAAGTTCTGGACAGTACTGCTGTCAAAGGCCTGCGTGGTGCTGGGGATGCCGGTGCCCAGTCAGGCCAGTGGCCAATGCAGCCACACCCCTTGCAGAGCCCGTGGGGACATCACCAATCGACTGCAGCACCTTCTCACCACGCTCAGAACCTACTCAGAAGCACGGCTGTGCCACAGACTAGCTACACCGAAGCTGTCCTCGCAGGGAGCCAACTGCCCAGGGAGTGTGACAGGGGAGGCGCCTTTGCTCAGCTCTGCCTTCACTCTTTGTTCCCACCCCGAGAGGTGGGTCACCCCGTCTACACAGGAGGGGCTGCAAGCTCCCGCCACTGCCTGGCAGCCGGCTCACTGTGCTGTGAGGGGGGCAGACCAGCCTAGGTCTGGGGAGCAAAGTGACCAGAAGGCTGTTCCTTCCCAGGCTGGCAGCCGGGGCCATGGTGAATGGGCGCTGCATCTCCTGCTCCACCCCCGGCTTGAGGGGAAGGAGCCAGCACCAGTGAGAAGGCTGGGCCGGGGACTCAAATCCTGCCTCCGTCATGGACAGCTAAGAGCGCTAGCAAATTCCCTTGACATCTCCGTCGCCAGCTTCCTCCCGGGCTTTGGGGGGCGAAAGGGGCACGCTACACAGTCCGTGAGAACATGACCCCGCCTTGGGCTGCCGCGGGGAGCCCTGTGGGGCACGCCCGTGGGCCCTGAGGGACAGCCACGCCGGCTTACTTTCACTTCCTCCGTGACCTGGAAGTCTTCGTGGGCAACATTCTCAACTTCTACCATGAGCACCTCGCTGGGGGAGCCCGAAGCAGGCTCCAGCACCACCTCCATCTGGCGTCTGGAGTTCAGGTCCTCCTCCGCATCCTTCTTGCCCCGCTTGGGCTTCCTGCGGGGCTTCTGCTTATTTTCAGCATCAGACTCCTCTGGCTCCACCTCCAGTTGTCTGTTGATATGAATCCTGAGGGTGGGAGGGACGCAGAGATGAAGCCGGGGCTGGGCGGGGCCTACCCCGAGGGACGCTCCCCACACTGATAACTAAAGGTCCCACCAGGCCTTGGCTCCCTGACAGGGAGGCTATGGGGTTCCAGAACAGGAGACCAAGCTGCTTCCTCAGAGCCCCAAGACCAGTGGCCACCCTGGACTTCAGTTAGACCCATTCTGTTTCCCACACCAATACCCACCGTCCTTCGTGAATGTCAGAAGCTAAGGCAGAAGAACCGAGGCCCAGTGTGAGCTGCCTGCTACGATGAGCCGTCTCTGGGCCTCTGCCCGCCGCTCCCTCAGCCTCGAGCTCACCATAGTGGCTCCCAGTGCCATTCAGGTCACGATTCAAAGGGTACCTTCTCCAAGAAGCCCTCCCTGATCACTCCATGGTCTAGCCTCCACACACACACCTCCCCCTTCAGAATTCAGCTTGTGACCTGTTTTACAGGCTCATGTCACCTGCTTTGTGGGGTGGGTTCCCTAAGATGGGTCCTTTTCTGATTCCCTGTTCACACCGAAGTGCCCGGCAGACACCAGGCCCGGGGTTAAACATGTTGAATGGAAACATGCTATTGCCTCTCAACTCTCCTACGTTGTACAGGGATAGCTAGTATGTCAGTATCTGCCTCAGGGGGTTGGGCCCAAAGCTACCTGGGTGATGAACTCAGGGCCCAGCTACCAGGAGCAAGAGGCAAGAGAAAGGTTAGGGATCCGGTAAATACCAAGTTGGCCTGGCCTTGAGAGAGAGCAGGGCTCATCTGTAAGGCACCCCGAAGGTTAGCAGAGCGCTAAGCAGCTGTCACTGTTTTTATTTTTAGTTGCATCTTATCGTTCCCTCTGGCCAACAAAGCCTTGCAGGAGACAGCGGGGTGGCCCCTTCCCTAAAACTGCCGTGAGCAGATGAAGATAGGTGTGGGCTCAATCGCATGGAAATGGCACCAGCCAGGACTGTTGAGAGCAGGTTCCCGAGTGTGCAGTAGGCATGCTGCCCACTAACACACACACACAAGGATGGAAGACTCGAAACTGAACAAACCCATTGTGGGATATGTCTCGGGTGTGGGGCTTTTCAGAACATTTATTGTGTCAACAGCTTGCGCCCCTGAAATGTTTCCCATGGGTTTGATCACGGGATACTTTTTGAGGACTGAGCTCCCTGAAACACACCGAAAAGCTTCTCCATGGAGAGCTTCAACCAGCTCATCTTAGAGATTTTCTTAATGACTGGTAAAGGCACCAGTGGTGCCTGTGGTAGCCTCTGGGCTTAAGGACAGCAGGACAGAGGTAGAAACTACACAGGCTGACAATAAATGCGCTGGTGGGAGGAAAGCCACAAACCGCTCGGCAGCAGGAGCTGCTGGCAGATGCAGACGCGGGCACTTGGAATCAAACAGCCCCACTGTGGACGGCCGACACCCAAAGATGGGATCTGAGCTCACTTGCTACTTTCTGTCTCTGTTGCTTTTTGGAGTAAGGTTCCTAAAAGAGAGGGCTTCTTGCTGACGACCCACACCACAGTAACAAGGGGACTTTGAGAAGGGGAAACCCAGAGATAACATGTCCCAGCCCCATCTTGGGCTTGGTTTCGTCACTCCGAGGATAAGGACACAGGGCTGAGGGAAAGGCCCGCTCAGGGCGGGACATGAGGGCAATTCTGGGCCACTCCTCCCACCCAACCTGTGGGTTCAGCCCCCGCACCTTCTGTGTCCCATAACGATCATGCGAAGCTTGTCCCCAAGGTCCTGCATCTCGTGGATCTGGACAAACGTCCCAGTATGGTAGACCTCGTCCAGGCTCTCCACCACATCGGACTCATTGCTGAGGGAGAGGGACACAGAGACATCAGCGCAGGGGCTCTGATCCCCGTGGGCTCTCTCAGACTAAGGGAGGTGGGAGAAGAAACAGCCTCACTGGCTTGAAACCCAGCAGCGACTGCAGTTCCCACAGGGGCTCCAGGGATGTGGGCTGCCACCGGCGGTGACAGCGCACCGGTGTCTCCTGGCCCCGTCAGCGGGAGGGGATGGGACGCTGACGGAATTCTGATTGTAGTCCACGCTCCCATGACCAAGTCTGCTTAGAACGTACCTTAACCGGGAAGTGGAACTACTTCCTACCACCAAGGTGGGCGTCCCAGAGCCGCGGTATTTGCCCACCTACTCTAAGTGGGCTCCCAGGGGTGTTAACATGAAGAGTCCTGGAGGCTAAAATCCCCCCACATTCTGACTGCATGAGGCCTCGTGCTGCCGGCCGAGCCCTCAGCCCAGACTAAAGAGCTATGCGCGGCTCTTGGCCTTGTCCCCTGCTTGGTTTCTTTCAAGTCAAGGGGCAGAGGTGCAGGCTACTCTGAAACAGGATTTATGGTGAGTTACACTCCCGGGCAGCTTCAACAAAGGAGTGAAGGAAAAGTTACACTTACTTGTCATCTCTCTTTAGAAAGACGCCGGCATATGGCTGGGCAAGGCGGACTTTCCTTCTTAGCAGTTCAACCAACTTCTTATTTTTAACCTAGCATGACAATGACCCCAAAGTGAAATGCAGGGCAGGTTTTCTAGCTCACATTGACAGCAGATCTAGTGTTTTCTGTATGCTTCTCTGGGGATGATCTAATCTGAACCAGGAAACTAATGAACGTGG
The DNA here is from genome assembly GCA_004024925.1 of Scalopus aquaticus. Taxonomy (NCBI): domain Eukaryota; kingdom Metazoa; phylum Chordata; class Mammalia; order Eulipotyphla; family Talpidae; genus Scalopus; species Scalopus aquaticus. The sequence continues at coordinate 44,980 of PVIJ01011785.1, forward strand.
TCCCAGAACCTCTGAACCTTAAAAACAGAACTGAAAAATAAAGACGGGTGTGCAAAGCACGGAGTGGGGCAGTGTAGACCAGCAGCACTCCTTAGTGGCTCTTCCCCCTCTCCTAAAGAAAACTCCAAGGGGACAAATGGCAAGAACCAAGAAATTGGTTTAGCCTCCAACTTCAAGAGCTATTACAGTGGTGAAATTTTTGTTTGAAAATCTAAAGCATTCTGATTTACCAGCGTCAGAACAAAGACAATAGCTCAAATGTGGCTTACCTGGTTACCCAAAATTGGAGGTAACTTCCTCCAATTTTCATTAAAAGTATTTCCCAGTCACATCTCTATCCTATTCATCAATCAAGTGCCCCAGGGTCCCAGTACATTCTCAGTGACAGGGAAGGGATTCATGATCTTTTCTAGGTGAAGCTGTACAGGTGTCCGTGGCTCAACTGATTTCTTTCCAGGCCAGATCTTAACTAAGCTTAAGGACTCTCAAACCTGAGCACAGCTCACAGCCACAGGGAGAACTTTTTTAAAAAGAGGATTAAGCATCACCCCCAGGCGACTCTAATTCAGGTCTGGGTGGGGTCCCAGAATCTGCCTTTCAAAATAAGCTCCCAGGTGATACCCACACTGAGAATTAATGTTACCACTCACTCTCCAACAGGAGTGTTAATTTATTCCTGACAACATGTATGTATGTTTTCCCTAAGAGAAACACCCACCAGGAGTATACATGACCCACCTGAAAATAAGAGCTACCAGCTTATACAGTAAGTCTTCACTTAACATCACCAAAAGGTTCTTGTATACTACAACTTTAAGCAAAATTAAATATAACAAAAGCAGGTTCCCATTTGTTGTTTTGTTCAAGGTCGGCAAGGGCTCTTTAATATTACGATAAAACAACCTTATTCAAGGATGTTCTGTATTCAGAGGCCATTAATGAGAGAAGCTACTTGAAAAGCTAGCCACAAATAGCGTCAACTACAACATCAAGAGTAAAGAGAGCTTTGTTAACAAGTTCACTGGGCTCCTCAGGTTTACCCATTTCTCTTCTAACAGCAGGTGCATCTTAGCACCTGTCCCCTCCTTTTGGCAGGATCCCTTTTTGTAATTTACAAAGTAACAGAAATATAAATAGAAATATACATGCCAGTCTCACCCTATCCACACTAACTGAACACTAACATAATTTAATCCTTATGACTAGCTCAGGGGAGGTAGAATCTCTGGAAGAATCATCTCTCTGCTTGGGCAGGGTAGGGTAAGAGGCATCTGGGGATCAGAAATGGGAACAGTCCTGTCCCCAGAAGCCTGGGAGAGTAGAGAGGATTGCTGGGGGTGGGGCCAAGGAAAGAAGAAAGGCCTCCATCTCACAAGTACCCCAAACAGGAAACAGCAGCAGTTTCCTACTGAAGCCTAGTAAGCTCCAGACAGGGCTCCAAATCCTTTACGCATGTGAACCTATTTATCTCCCATACAGCTCCAAGAAATGAAGCACTATAATTATGTCCATTTTGCAGATGAGAAAATGGAGGCACAGAGGAACAGCTTGCCAAAGATAGAGAGCCAGGGGTGGTGGAGCCAGAGTATGAACCCACAAGGTCTGGCTCTGTGCCCTGTGAGTAACCACTACTCAGCATCAAGGAAGGGCCCCAGCTCACCCAATTGATAGGGTGGGAGAGGAGGTGGATAGGGGCTCCCTTTATTCCCCCCACTGACTGGTTGCTGCCCCTCTGTATTGCCTTTTCCCTTTCCAAAGGATTGCTGAGATTTATTTAGCAGAGATTGGAGTGCGTGTGTGGTGGGGGAGGAAGGGGAGATGAAGCAGAGGCTGACGCACTGTATGACCTTGCTTTAACAGTTAACGGGTAACCTTTCTCCTCCATGAACTCCAGTTTCCACTCGGGAGAACCAAAAAAAGAGGGGAAACGGAAGGCATTTGGGTCCTTCCTACACTAAAAAAACTCAAGTTCCTTTCACTCTGTTACTCAAGTTCCTTTCACTCTATTACATCACCCTCACCACCCCTCTCCCCCTTCTTTATGGATTAGTCTGGCACCATCTCTTTTCCTAATCTCTTTTCATCAGAACCTAAGTTTCTTAGAGCTTGCATTTGACTTGCTAGCTGCTATATTTAGTATCTGCTACATGCATAAGGCCAAGAATATGATGCTAAATGAATAAAGAACAACCTTAGTTTCCCCTTGCTATTACTTGTTGTAGTAGTAGTTGCCTTCCAATACATAATTTAATTTACTTACTAATCTTGTTTATCACCTTTCATAATTCGCTTTAGTGTAAGTTCCAAATGCAAGGATTTTTGTCGTTCTTGTTCATTTGTGTCCCTAACATCTAGAACTATACTTGGCACATGTAAGCGGTCTAGAAATGTTTACGTAAGGAATGACTCCTGATTCCAAAGGGGCTTGTAGCTGTGAGGCAGAACTCCCGGGGGGCGAGGGGAGGAGTGGGGTCCTGGCTCTCTCAGTGCGTGTTTCTATGACTAGTACTCTAAGTAGGCAGTCATGAGTTGACTGGGCTCAACTCCCCTTAAAGGCCCTGAAAGAGGAAGAAGTTTGTCTCCAGTTCAACACGCTAGTGGTGAGCAGACAAGGATTCGAACTTCAGCATTTGACAAGCTTCTTGTCTGAAAGGCTTGCGGCGCACGAGGGTGTTAGGTGATCCCTCCGTCCAACCCGCTGTTTGCAGAGATGGGGAAACAGAGGCCAAGGCGGGGCTCTCATTACCTCGATAATCTTGATAAAGCGCGGGAACACCGGGTTGCGAGTAACGGCGATGAGCGGCAGGTGCGGGAACACGTCCGGGATCGTCATGGGAGTCAGCGCCGTTATGACCGGGCCTTCCCCACCTCCCGAGCTGGCCCCTGCGCCCGAGGTCCCGTCCTCCGCGCCGCCCTCAGGTGTATCCTCGCCGCTTGAGAATGAGCCGCCGCTCCCGCCGCGGCTGTTCGCATCCCAAAGCTCCCGCCGCTGGCCCGCGGATGCGGGGTTTCGGCCCCACAGCGCCCACGGAGGCGCGGCATCGCAGGCCCGCCGGCCTCTGGGGAGCCACGCTCCGGCAGCAGTCGGGACTCTGCCCCCAGCGGCGGCCAGGAGCGGCCGCCGCAGGGCCCAACACCGCGCAGCTCCAAACAGCCGCACACAGCCTGTGCCCGCCGCCATGGCCCGGCCATCCTGGCGGCGCGTAGGACTTGCGTCATTTCCGCGGGCCGGGCTGGGGCTCACGCGACATCTGGTGCGTGCCTCGGAGTCCGTAGTCCGCTTACCGGGAACAGAGGGTGGAGGCCGAGGAAGGTAGGCGGGGCTCGAGCTCCCTCATGCATCCACCCCTTCCGGTCTCCCCTTCAAGTGGAGGACGGAGGCCAAGCGCCCGAACCCCTAGGAAGAGAAGAGCTGTTGCTGCAAGCGCAGCTTTGGGAACATACGGGCAGCCTAGGGCATGCGCTTGGATGCCTGGGCGCGCAGAGAGAGGAGCATGTTTAGAGTGTGGGGCACGGCATGGTCGACGGATTTGGTAGTTCCGGGAGACTACACGCATGCTCAAAATGTAGACGGCCCCTGGGCTCTGGAAGGTGTTGCGGTGGGCGTAGCCGGGAGAGCGCGAGCGATTGCTCAGACTCCCGGGCCGTGCGCCTGTGTGCGCATGCGTAGACTAATCCGCACCTGCCGGGTAGTGTGAGGCGACTCCCCGCGGCGGTTGAGGGAGCTGCTGTGGCGGTGGGACCTCAGACGAGATGCTGGTGTGGATGCTGTTGGCGGCGGCGACTTTGCGGTTCTGCCCGCTCGCCAGAACTCAGTCGTTGTGCCGGTGGGGCCGCCCTTCTCGGGATAGGGTGCTGCCGGGGGGCAAAGGAGAACTGGCTCCTCTTGAGCTCAGGGCTGGGCGGAACCCAGGGAATTAAGTTGGACTCCCCAACTTAATTGAGGCTTTTCAGTTTATTTACTTTTCTAGGCGTTGAACTTAGTACTCCTTCAGCCCATTACTAGGACCTCCTGGCCACTTGAGACCTTCCGTCCGATTCCGATCCTTGCAAGCCACCTCCGTTGCCACCTCCCTGGCTTGGTCCTCCCATTTGTCTCCCACCCAGCAACCTGGGGGATTATTTATAAACGAGTTGCCTGTGGCACCCTCCTTGTGCAGCCTGCATTTCCTTGCATGATCTGACCCAGTGTTACCCATTTGCAGCACGGCTGACATTTGGGGCCGATCATTCTTGGGTGGGCTGTGCGTTGTAGTGTGTGGAGCAGCAACCCTGTTCTCCGCCCACTGGATGTCAGCCACTGGATGCCACCCACAAGTTCTTTCCCGGGTTTGACAGTTAAAAATGTGATTTGACAACCAGTAGTTTGCCCCCTGCCCTCCCCTGAATAACTGCTCCCCATCTTTTAAACAGGCTAAACATGGTCCAGCCTTTGGGTGGACAGGAGGGGCGGTTTAATCTTGGCATTTGCTACTCCTTTGTCTGGCACGCTTTCCTTACAGATTTCTCCATAACTGGTTCCTCCTTACTCAGACGCCGACTTAAAACATATTTCCTTATTAAAGCCTCCCTTCTTCCCATATATGCTTTTTCCTATGTCACTAAATTGCTTTGTTTTTGACAATTTTTTTTTTTTGGTCTGTTGCTGTCACCAGAATATTAGCTTCATGGGGGTGTAGAGTTTATCTTATTCACTCCTTAACCAGTACATTTTAAAATTTAAGTAAATATTAGATTAGTGGATCTGCCAGACGCTTAGGGGACTAGACTTGCCAGCACCCACTCCCTGGCCTGGAGAAACTCTTACTTGGAGTGAGTTGTGACTTTCTGCAGGCCCTGTTTGTTCATAAAATAGTGAATGACCTGGTGTGTGGCCTCATTTGATATTTACACTGAGCTTCATGGATTATTGGTTCCTTAGCCCTATTTTATGGACGTGAAAACAGACCCAGCAAAATTAAAGACACATTTGCCCAAAGGCAGAAATCTAGTAAGTGTGGAGTAGGGTTTTCCTAGGATTGGTTGTCTCCAGTTGTCCCATTTCCCCACACTGGTCCTCAAAGTGTGGTCTTAGATCAGCAGCATCTGGGAACTTGTGGCTTTGCAGTTCTACTGAATGAAAGACTCAGAGGAGGGAACCAGTCACCTATGGTTTATCAGGCTCTCCAGATGCCGCTGATCTACTTCCAAGATTGAAAACCCCTGCTGTAAACTATTCTTCCAGCCACCAACCTCTCCCCACGTTCCAAAAAGAGGAGAAGAAAACTTTGGAGTAGGCGTTCCTAGTCTTCCTAATAGGGGTCTGCAAAGGAAACTTCATGAGCACTCATTCATACCTCCATTCTTGTGTAAGCCTATGTCTTTCTGGGAAAGAAAAGTCCCCAGTTTCATAAAGTTTCCAGATGCTACTATAAATCTAAAAGCGTAAAAAACAAAGTTAACCTGGAGGCACCCTGGTGGGCGTCGTGCCAAATAGTCAATAAAAAACTGACAGATGGTCTCTCTTGCCCCTCACCTCCAGTGTTCACACGGTGAGGACAGGAAAGGTGTTTCGTGTCGTACAGCACGTTGAAGGGGTATGTGACTCCATACTTAACATTCATTCCCCCTATCTAATCACTGGGTCAGAAGCAACATTTCCCAGGATTTCTTGGGTGCTAGTGTTGTGTCAGGCTTAGAACACCAATGCTTACCATTGCCCTTCAACGTAGGAATGTCTCTTGCCAATTCACAAGGGGAAAAAAGGTGAAGAAAGATCAAAGAGACTGAACAAAGTCAAGAAATAGAACTGGGTTTAGAACTCAGGCCACCTGGCTTTTTGTCCACTATTTTCTTTTTGATACATTTTTAAATTCTGTTGCAGCTGACACTTGGAACAACATGGGGTTAGGGATGCTGACCCCCCCAAGCAGTCAGAAATCTACATGGAACTTTCAACTATCCACAAACTTTACTAATAGCTTGCTGTGATGGGAGGCCTTATCGATAACAATTGATTAGTACATATTTTCTATATTATACATAGTATTCTTACAATAAAGTAAGCTAACGAAAAATAAAATAGTAAGAAAATCATAAGAAAAAGACATTTGCTGAGGGTCAACTGTACTTTGTTTACGTGACATATTGCAACAGGAAACTTACTGTACCACCACCCCCAAAATCTGGTAAAATGCGTGAAGGAAGAAAATCTTAAAAAATATTTCTCTAGTTATAACGTGTTGCATTCTATGCTGCATTCTTTCAGAAATGGTGTTGGCATTTCTAAATAACCTGGTTCCTTTTTTTTTTTCTTCCAGTGACTGGTTTCTAATGTTAGCTGTATGATACTTTGTCTTCTGGCCTCTTTTTTCAAATAACTAATCATATGTAAATAACAACTTGTATATGAAATGAGATGTGGGGAATAATTATCCTGTGAATCTTAACTTTTTATTTTGATAGAAGTATAGATTCACAACTGGTTGAAAAAATAATCCAGAGGTGTCCCATAAACCCTCACCCAGCTTCCTCCAGGGTGACAGCTGACAGAACACTAATACAGTTGACCCTTGAACAACTGTATGTATGTATGCATTTGAACTTTGAGGGTCCATCTATCCAGGAATTTTCTTGTAAATAGATGATGTGACCTTATGGTATAAGCAAGTATAGTACATTAGATTGCAAATGTGTTTTATGACTTTCTTAATAACAATTTCTTCTCTTTAGTTTACTTAATTGTAAGAATAAAAGATATAACCTATAAAACATGTTAATCGACTATGTTGTCCATAAAGCTTCGAGTCAACAGCAGCCTATAAGTAGTTAAGGTTTTGGAGAGTCAAAAGTTGCATGTGGGTTTTTTCTTGTGTGTGGACTCAGTGCGCCTAACCTCTATTATTCAGGCGTCAGTGTGTAACAGGAAAATGACATGGACATAATCCACCTAGCCAATTCAGATTTTATCTTTACATTTTTAGTGTTGCACAATAGGAAGTTGTTTTTCTTGGGTGTTGATTATTATTGATATTAAGATCTTGCCACTCTGTCTCTAGGACCAGCTGTATTTTTCATCTACGACACCACGCCTGATTAAACATCCTTGCCAGAAAAGTGTAGCCCTGTATTTAGGGTAAGTGAACATTTTTTATGGATTGTTAAATTCCTTTTTATTAAAGTGTTAGAGTTTTCCCTTATTTATTCAGTAAACATTAAGGAAGATACCTCTGTCCTGTGTTGCTAGTCGCTGGCATGCAGGGAATCCATAGTTGGATTGGAGTTGGAAGAAGAGAGATGAAGAGACCAGCAAGTAACTAAAGTGATTACAGTCTAGTGTAGTGCCACTTGTTCAGGATACTTGACATAAGCACTCATGGGGATTTGAGAGACCAAGGAGAGAATGTTTCATAAGGTTCTGCTGGGGGTTGATGCCCTAACTGGGTTTTGAAGGATGAAAAATTCACCATGAGGGGAATGAAAACCAAATGTGAATGGACTTAGAGCATTCAAAGGAGTGGAAACACCATGCCCAGTATGTACCTGGGGTGTCAGGTGCAAGGTTAGAAAACCAGATCTGTGAGCCTCCCTGGTAGCTTATGTGTTGAGTCTCAGCGCCATCACCCCTTTTAATCCCCATGGCGCAGCAGACCTCTCTTGTCTCGCCCACTGCTCCCCTCAGCAGTGTATTTCAGTAAATCGCCTGTTCTGCTCCCCACTCTGTCTCTGGTGAACCCTCTCACACACATGCAACTGCTTCCACTGCACCTCTGGCCTAGACCCCAGTTCTTCTATGCAAGAGAAAAAAAAAAAGAAATGAAATGCAAAAAAATGAAGCTAGACTACTACCTCACACCCTGCACAAAAGTCAACTCAAAATGGATAAAAGACCTGGATGTAAGACCAGAAACCATAAAATGTATAGAAGAAAATATAGGCAAAACTCTACATGACATACATCTCAGCAAAATCTTGAAAGACACATCCCTCAAAGCAAAGGAAGTAAAAGACAATATAA
>PVIJ01011786.1:0-52940 GCA_004024925.1 Scalopus aquaticus
TGTAAGCCAGTTAGTTTTGCGCGATATTCATGTATCAGCTTGGGTCTGTTTGTAGACTTTGCTTTTCTTTCCCACAGCCATTTTTTCACTATCATAACTTTCTAATAAATGTTGTTGTCTTGTTGTCTCACTGTTCTTTTTCAATCTCATGAAGACCACTCCTTTGAATGAACATGAAAGAGCTCTGGCATTTTAAAGCTATTCCATCTCCCCACGCAAGATCACGGTATGCCTCTCAGCTAGCCCTTGTGAATGCCCTTCAGTCGAACTTCTAGTTTTCTTCATGCAGTTCTTTCCAGTCTGTACTGAAGGAAATTAGGTGTTTACCCTTTGGAGTGGGATACTTTTCTGTTTGTAAATAAATATTGCTGGGGTAAAGATAACTACTTGGTTTTTAATAGTTACCCACATCCACACCTTATTAACCACTTTTATTGACTCTAATAATTTTATTTTTTTAAGATTTATTTATTATGCATACAAGCTGTGGTACAGGCCCGAGGCGTGGGGTGGCGAGAGGGTTCACCAGAGACAGAGTAGGGAGCAGAACAGGCAGATCGCCGGAAATACACTGCTGAGGGAAGGAGAGGGCGAGGCAGGAGAGGTCTGCCACACCATGTGGGAATCTCCCCAGCCGGTCATCGAACTTGTATCACTGCTGCCGACAGCTCCACAGTGTAGCGCTTAACAGCTGTGCCACCAGGGAGGCCCCTCTAATAATTTTAATGTTTTTTTTTTTAGTTACATGGATATTCAATCATATTTTCTAAATGATGATGATTTTGTGTCTTATTTTCCACTATTTACATCACTGACAAGTTGGGTTTTCTTTTTTAGTTGCACGGCTAGAATTTCCAAAACAATTAAGAATAACAAAGATGAACATCCTCCCTGGACCTGTGATAATTTTGTTGTTAAAATTAGACTTGTTGTTTTCTGATGAACACTCTTCCCAAAATTCTCCTTCCTTCACCAATTACTTGATTTGATATTAAAGGCTTAGATGATGTTGAGAAGGGGGGGGTGGAAAGTTTGTTAACGCTTTGTACTATCTCTGCATTTTCAGTATGGCAATTGAGAAATCTAAAGATAGCTTGATATTTTTCTTTTCCCAGATGCTATAGGCATAGGGAGCAGCTCTCTCCTTTGTCTCCCAGCTGCACAATGTGGGGCATTTGTGCCCAGACTGTTGCTCCGGTGGGGTGAGGGTGTCCCCTCTGCACTAAGGAAATGTGCCCTACATCTGTTCAGGAAAATTCTATACTTAAAACACAAAGGTGGCGCAGCAGTTAAACGCTGCGCTGTGGAGCTGTCGGCTGCAGCAACACGAGTTCAATGTCCAGCCGGGGAGCTTCCCACATGGTGCGGCAGACCTCTCCTGCCTCACCCGCTGCTCCCCTCAGCAGTGTGTTTCCATCGATCTGCCTGTTCTGCTCCCCACTCTGTCTCTGGTGAATCCTCTCGCCACTCCACACCTCTGGCATGTACCCCAGATAGTATGCATAAATAAATGAATCTTTTAAATAAATAAATATAATTAAATAATTTTTAAAAACACAAAGGCCATTTGCTGGCACATTTCTCCTCATGACGCTCAGTGTTTCCATACTGAAAAAAAATCCAACTCCACTGAGCTCTTGAAAATAAAACTAACTAGGAGTCTCTGAACTTCTCCAAGGCAGGGTGAAAAGGGTTGGGTCCTATTTAACAGAAAACACTTTTCAAAATGCATTTGCTCATGAGTGATCATGTCCAATTCCTCTTTACCTCTTAGGATCCTAACAAGAAGCTTATTGGGCCAACAGGACGCCATGAGAAATGTGAGGATTTTTGTGACAGTAAAAGCACAAGATGATATTAATGGGACTCAGACTTTCCAATGGCCTAAAATCTCAATACTTACACTCCTCATAGGAGGGATTTAAAAGGAAAGAGAGCTTGGAATAGAAATGAAAAAGGTGACTTTCCAGAATGTGAATTTTAATTTTTAAACAAATACAAGATCACTCTTCCTGCTCTAACAAAACTAACAGGATTTTACAGGAAACGAATAGTAAAATTGAAAAAACAAAACATAAATGTCCAGTATTACAGGATAAGTTTCTAGTACACCAGGATCTAAAAATTTGAGCTGATAGAATGCATAGCCTATCTTTGGGGGGTTTTGTTTAAACAAGTTTTTCTGAGGGTTTTATTTAAACAAGTTTTATTTTACTATTATTTTTAATTGCATTATTTTTTATTGAGGTAACATTGATTTACAGCTGTATTTGATTTAGATATCCACCTCTTGAGGGGTATGTTACCACACCACACCTACCATCAAAGCACCCATAATTGTCCGTCATAATCCAATAGACCCCCGTCTCCTGTTACTTCCCACCTTTTACCTTCCGCTTTTGGTAGCCTTGGTTCTGCAGTCAGATTTCCAGGATTTGTTTTTGTTTGTTTCTTTATTTTGTTTCTGTATATTCCACATATGAGTGAAAACATCAGTATTTGTCTTTCTCCTTCTAACTTGTTTTGCTTGACATAATTTCCTCCAGTTCCACCCATTTTGTCACAGATGGCAATATTTCTGCTTTTTGATAGCTGAGTAGTAGTCCACAGTGTATATATACCACATCTTCTTTATCCACTCATCTGTCATTGGGCACTTCCGTAACTTGGTTATTGTAAATAGTGCTGCAATAAGCATAAAATTATCTATGTTCTCTCAATCAGTGGTTTTGTATTTTTTTGGATACATACCAAGGAGTAGAATTGGGGATCATATGGCAGATCTATTTTTAATATTGTGAGAAGCCTCTGTACAATATGGGGGAAACTATTTTGATAGTAACAATCTCTGAAACTGCTACTGACAGACCTGTGCCTGCAGGTCCTCTTGCTACCTGAGCACCCTACTGAGAAGGCTGTCTTCCCCCACCCTGACCACCTCATGCTTCCTGGGGAGCTCTGACCAAGCCAGCGGACTCTGGATGTCTAGGTCAGGCATGATAGGACAGCCTCTATCGCTGCTACTTCCCATGAACAACGGAAGGCCTATGCTGAGGAGACGCTGAGTGTCACCTCAAATAAATGAGGTCTTCTAAGGCCTCCTTTTATTCTCCTTTTTGCACACTGGTGCACACCTACTACTCTCTACACTGCTGGTGTGAACCAGTCTCAGGGATAGGGGCCCCCTCAAAACTCCCACTGTGGTGCTCAGCGCACAGCAAGGCTGGCTGCCCTGGGCCTTGGGAGGGGCCTGGGACCTCACAGGACATGTGCTCAGCTAGTGTGTCTGAGATGGCAGCACGACCTCAGGCCATACACAGCCTTCCTCCTGAAGCGGCTGACCCAGATGCCAGGTGTGTAACACACTTTTTTCTCCTTCTTCACGCTCAGGTGGATGGAGTGGAACCCTGGCTTCCCCTTGAGTATTGATGCCAAATGCCATAAGGATCTACCCCGTGACATCCAATTTGATAGTGAGAAAGGAGTGGACTTTGTTCTGAACTACTCCAAAGCGTAAGTTTATGAGAACTGAAGGATGCTGGGCCGCCCCTCCAATGCTCGGGGCTGGAGGAGGACCCTCACTCCTTTCCTGTGGGGATCTGGGGCTGGGGGGCTGGAGAGCAACTTGGCCGAGCAACTCTTCCCAAATGTGCTTGATTATATTTGGCCATAGAGTGGGTTCTCAGTGCTTCTTCACAGTTGATGTACTGCAGAGGTTTTAAAGTCTGCCAAGACCCTGTGTGCTTATTAAAGATACATGTTCCCAGCCCCACCCCAAGGCTACGGGAGGGGCCTTAGAATCTGTTCCCTGACACGTTTAGGAATTCTCACCATCGCACAAATCTGGAAAACCTTAACTCCATAGTACTGCAGCCTGCATGGCCTCACACCACCCTGAGGGGCTTCAGCGGTTCCCAGCATGAGGTTGACCCTTACTAGAAGCATCTCCCATGGACACTGGTCCCTGGTAGAGAAATCCAGGAGACAGACATGCAGGGTGGAAAACCACTATCCCAGTCGGTTTCTGTGGCAACATTTGCCTAGTTGTATAGCTGCTTCCTGTTCCAAAGGGCATCTCTTTTGGCCAGATTTTTGCAAGGAAAGCCACCAAGGCCACACACCTAGGCCTGAGCCTTTGGACATTTTGGAAAAGCTCTCCACACACATGCACATCCACACACACAGTTTCACAATTAGCATCTGCAGGGAGGCCCGTCACATCAGAAAGACCTTATGCCTTTATCTCCCTGAGGCTGCATCTAAGTGGGAGGGGAGACAGAGAGGGTCTGACACTTATCAAGCCTCAAGCTCACTGGTGTGAGTGCTTTCCACATAGAATCATCTATTTTAAACCTTCCCAACAACTCTGAGAAGTAGGTACTGCTCTTGGTCACTTCCAGGTGAGTGAACTGAAGCTCCACTAGGCCCAAGTCAGGGAATTTGCCTAAGGATATATAGGCAAATGGAAAATCCAGCATTTGAATCCCAGGTTTATTTGGGTCCAAAGCTGAGGATTTATTTTCCAATGTTAAAATTGGGATCAACTGCAAAGAAAATTTTAATCCAAAAATACAATACCCAACACGTGGCTGCCTGGAAGCTTCAGTGTGATTAAATATATCGATTCCCACCCAGGGATTGACACTGGTGAGTCAAAGCTTTTGAAGAGCAGAGCCCAGATCAGATGAGACAGGCAGGACAGGAGTCTCTTGAGAAAGGAACAGTTCGGAGAGAGAATAAGGATAGAGAAACACCAAAATCAGAGGAGATGTTGACGCTTTGGAGAGTAGTGCCATCTCTACTTGGTAATGGATTATGGATGATGGATATTTAGAGAGAGGACTGAATGGGTGGTGGATGGATGGATGGATGGAATGAATGGATGGATAGTGGAGGGGTAGATGGAGGATAAGTAGGTGGATGGATGGTGAGTGGTTGATGGATGGATAAATGGTAGGTTGGTGAGTAGATGAAAGAATGGATGGTAGAAGGAAATAAAAAGGGAGGGAGAAATAATGGATGGGAGATATATGGATTGTGGAGTGAAAGCCAGGCTTCTTTATAAGGCACACTTTCTTAAATGTTTCTTAAGATCATTGCAAATCTTTGTATCTCAGGAGCCTAATACAGCAGCTATCAAAGAATAGGTGCCCAGTAAACTGTAGAAATGAATTGAGTATGACCCAGATTGACCTCACAATAGCCCTCACTTTTCCTCTTTCCCTTCCCCTCTCTCCCTAATATTCTCTCTCTCTCTCTCTCTCTCACACACACACACACACACACACACACACACACACGCACGCACGCGCGCACGCATGCACGCACACACACACATACACAATTACCTTTTGTTGCTCATGTATCCCCATCACAGCCTAGATCAGTGGTTCTCACTCCTAACTGTACATTTACAGATTCCATGACACCTAGCCACACCCTGCCCAGACGGTTAAACCAGCATCTACAGTATAGGTACATAGATTTACAGATTTTTTAAACTACCTAGGGGACTCCAGTGTTTTTCCAGGGTTGAAACCACAGGCCTAGATAACTCCCTTGGCTCATTTTTCACCCAGTTGCATGTAGAGTCAAATCTATTCCCTTGGGTTTTGGGGTTCAGGGTACTTATACTCCTCTCCCAGCTCCACCATCTTGCCTTGGGACATTTAGGAACATCCTTCCACTTGCTTCTCCAGGCTCTGTCCCACGTGGCAATCGAAAATCTTTCCCTTCAGTTTGTTGGAGGCTCCTTCTAAAAAGGCAAATATAATTCTTTTCCTATCCTCTGTAAATCACTTCAGCAAGTGTCCCAATCACAAGTAAGAACCCTGCCCAGTTCTCCAGCTTTCTCTCTTTTAGTTTCCATCTACACGGAACACTCCAGTCATGTGCTACCAGAGCTAATTCAGGATATCACCATGCCCCCCTTGTCTTTGCCAACACTGTTTCTTCTGCCTCATATACCCTTTTTCTCTTTGCCTGACTAAGTCCAACTCATCATTTTTCAGGCCTTAGTTGAAATACCCCTCCTTCCAGAAGCTAGACGCCCCTGGGCCTGAGTGGTTTCTCCTCCCCTGTGTCCTCCAGTACTGGCCACACAAGCCACTATCTCTGCAGCAACACCATAGCCCACCTTTCTCCACTTGGTTCCTTGCTACAGACTATTTGGAAATAACAGAGCAATAAACTGCTAGCTCACCACACCATACACAAAAACTAAGTCAAAATGTATATAAAGTTTGGATTTAATACCTGAAACCATAAAATACATGGAAGAAACCATAAGCAAAACACTCTACAACATAGGCATCAGAAATGTCTGTGGATTCATCTCCAACAACAAGAAAAGCAAGAGAACATAAATGATTGTGACTGTATCAAACTAAAAACCTTCTGCACAGTGAAAGAAACAGCCACTAAAACTTTAAGATACCATACTGATGGGAGAAAATACTTGCTCATCATACATCTGACAAGATCTACAAAGGACTCAAACAGCTCAACAAAAAGAAAACAAATAACCCAGTTGTAAAGTGGGAAGAAGAGCTAAATAAACACGTCTCCAAAGATGATATACAGAGGGTCAACAGCACATGAAAAAAAAAATGCTCATTACTTATCATCAGGGAAAAGCAAATCAAACTCACAATGAGACATCATGTCACACCTATGAGATGTCCCATAGCCAAAAAACCAGAAACAATCAGTGTTGACAAGGATGTGGAGAGAAAGGGTGCCTCATACACTGTTGGTGATAATGAAGACTGGTACAGACCCTATGGAGAATAGTTTGGAGGTTTGTCAAAATATTAAAATGAATCTACCATATGATCCAGCAATTCCACCATTGCTGGTGATATCTACCCATAAAATGCAAAATCACTAATTTGAAGATATATGTGTTCCTATGTTCACTGCAACACTATATGTAATAGCCAAGTTACGGAAACAACCGAAGTCATATGAGTGGCTTAGGAAGATGTGGCGTATATAGTGTATATATACAATGTAATACTGTTCAGCTATTTAAAAAATGATAAAACTCTTGCCCTTTGTACCAACATAAATGGAACTGAAAGGGATTATGCTAAGCAAAGTAAATCAGAAGAAAGATGGATACCAGATGATATAACATATATGGAATATAGAGAAACAAACAAAAGGTCAGCTAAAACCAAACCAATAATGAACCCTAGAAATCTGACTGTTGAATTGAGGCTACCAGATAGGGTGTTTGAGGGGGTAAAAGCAGAGTAAGGCGGGGGCACTGTGGACTATGGTGGAGTACTATGGGTGACCTTGTGGTAGACATGGTATGGTAACATTTGAAGGGTGTGCTTCTATACCTCTAACTCATTCACAGTTTTATAAACCAATGTTGCCTCAATTAAAAAAAGAAGAAAAAATTTTAAATAGAACTAAAATATATGTTAAAATATATGTTAATGTTCAAATATATATGTAAATATCTATGTAATTTATATACATTTCTGCCCTGAGGGAAGAGGTGGCTATCTAAAATAGTCAACATAAAATACAATAAGGTGTTTTTAAAAAACAGAGACACTACCACATGCAAAGTTCCAATTGGCTGGATCTATTTGCAGAATGGAGACAGTTGTGAAATTTCCTAGTGACATCAAAGGAACAGCAGCTTGTGTGTTTACACACCACTCATGTTTGTAGCCTGGAACTTGAATACAGGAGGTAGCAGAGCTGATAAGGAAATGTCCTCTTCAAAGGAAATTGAGAAAGAGAGACTCCTTCCCAGCAGAGTAACTGCAGAAAAGTGGCTGAGTTCTGGGAGAGGTGACCAGCCTCATATAAGAACCAGGGTGCTTGGGCCCTGACCACTGCACATTTCCTTGGGTGAGATGGGGTGCAGGCAGTTCCTTAAAGGAGCATCTTTCTCCTTGGGGCCACAGCGGCATCTCACAGGTGTTTTCCTGGGAAAGCAGCATCAGCAATGCTGCCGTGACCTGCGTTGACCTCTGCAGGTCTGCATTTGCGATGTTCAGTAAGAAGTTTGGGTAAGACCACAGCCGCCTCTGACAACCTTCCAGGTTTAGATATTAGAGCTCAGAGGTGGGCAAGAGGCTGAATGAAAACAGGGAATGAAGGCGGGGAAGACTGCATGATGTGACGTGAACCAACTTGGAATTCAGATGGAATTCAGGTCACCCTGCAGACAGGCTGAGAGAACCTAAGGAAATCTTTGACATTATGCCTCTGCTTGTAGGGAAGATGGGGTGGTCATCAAAAGGGGATGCTGGGGAAGAAGAGGTGTGGAGGGCAAGATGAGTTCCGTTTGTGGCCATGCTGAGGGGGAGAGCCCTGAGCTGCCTGTGATGCCAAGGGTCTGGGAACAGAGGGGCATGTAGCTTCAGGCGAAGCAGAGCCTCGGTGAGCGCTGAGGCAAACCCCTCCAGAGACAGCAGAGAGGGAAGCAAGGGGCAGACGGGGGCCAGATAGGGGGTTGTGATGTCTGACAGCCCCAGACAGACTGCCTGCAGCGTTTTGGAGGTTGGACAAAATTACACATATGGCTGCGCCTTGATGGAAGTTGTGGTAAAGGAAACGGAACCACGGTGGTTTGAAGCAGAGATAAGCCCAAGAGGCCCAGCATTTTAGTGTCAAGAAAGGGGTTGACTTTCAGATGCTTCAGAGAAAACGGGAAGTTTGGGGTTGCCCAAGGTCCTTTGGGTGCAGTCCCTCGAAGTCACAGTGACCCGGGGGAGAACACTTGTGGAGACAGAGAGGAGATGAAGCAAAGAGGAGTCATGGGTGAAGATTCTTCCATGATATGAACATCTTCCATGATATTCTTCCATGATATTCTTCCATGAAAGGGAATGAATGAATTTGTTAGAAGCCTCCAAGGGAAAGGAGAGGGCGGAAGTGCTGCAGGCTGCGCTATGGACTTGTCAGAAAGGTTGAGCATTGAAAAAATTTCAGACTTTGTACGAGACAGTTTAAGCTGCTGTTCCATAGAACTGTTATTATTTTATCCATTTAGGCACAATATAGAACAGGAATGCCTCAACAGTGCAATAATAGCGTGGACAATTTCTGCTCTATTTGTGGGGAAGTGACATTTGCCAACCAGAAGTATCACTTCTCAAGTGAAGAAGGCTTATCATCTTTACTTCAGATGCAAGGTTGGTGACCAAGACAAGCCTTAGGCCCCGCATATATGCTGTGCTACATGGACAACACAGCTTTCACAGTGGTTAAATGGCTAAAGATCATCAATGCCGTTTGCAGTCCCCATGGTGTGGAGAGAGCCAAGCAACCACATAAAAGACTGATACTTCTGCTTGGTTCCTCCTCTTTCCGGCAGAATAACGAAGCAGAAGAAGCCGAGAATAGTCTACCCAAACATTCCGTCTGCATTGAGACCAGTTCCACATGGTGAGGGACTTCCTATTCCACAATCTCCAGCAGAATATTCTCTTGATTCATCTGATGAGGACAAGGGTGAGCCCACCTGTTCTTCTCCTGTTCCATCAGCATGCAGTGATCCAGATTTTCACTGTGGTGCATCATCAACCCCACACAGACTAACACAGGAAGAACTAAATGACCTGGTTCATGATTTAGACTTATGCAAGAACAAGGCAGAATTGCTAGGATCAAGACTCCAACAATGGAATCTTCTAGAAGAAGATGTCACAATTACTTTCCATCTAAAGTGCCACCAGCAATTGGAGCCTTTCTTCAGAAAGGAAAGTACTCTGGCATTCTGTTCCGATATTGAGGACCTCATGAATGCCTTAGAAATCACTCATGACCCGCAAGGATGGAGACTATTTCTAGACTCTTCGAAACTGAGTCTTAAGGCTGTGCTTTTGCAAATGGAAACTGTCTTCCATCTATTCTATTCCTGAACAGCTGTCCAAGAGACAAGCAAAGAAATCTAAGTAGTCTATGACTTGATTTTTTACAGGTATTAACCGTAGGCCTATTATTATTGGCATGCATTTCGTGATGTAAACATCAATTTATTGCAGATTACAAAAAAAAAAAGCTAGAGCCAAAATTAGAATTTGACTGTCATATTTGTGTTGAGCACATACGAATTGATAGGAAATGAGTAATTTTATTTCACTAACATGACTTTTGTAAAAATGTTGACCAGTGTAACCAGGCCACTCTGCCTGCAGATAAACCCGGGCCTACCTGTGGAAAACTGACATTTGTTGGGTCATAAAGTGGTCTTCCCCACTGAGCCTCTGGTGTGGGCAGCTCCGTTTCCATGCCACTGCTGGGTAACTGATGACACATTTCCTCCAAGTCAGGCCTGGCGCTTGGCCAGTCCTCTTCAGTAAGACTTGACCCCCAGCTCGAATGCAAGACTGTGCGATAGAAAATGGAGAAGCTATTAGAAAGAAAAGGAGCAGGAGAAACAAGGGAAATAAGCCTGTGCAGCAGTTCCACGCCAGCACCTGCCTGGCTGTGCCATTACCTGGCTGTGTCACCACAAACAAGCCAGGAGCCTTCAGGGCTCCAGGGCTGCAGCTTCCTCTTCATGCAGTAACGGATGTTAATGATCCCATTATTCTTGGTTATCTATAAATATATGGAAATATTTTGCCTCTAGATGACATGGAAATGTTTTCTAGATGACATGGAAATGTTTTCCTCCTAACTCCACTTCTTCCTGGACCTGTGGCTTCTGCTGTTTTCATGCCAGCCTTAGGCTTTAAGGTCAAAGGGATTCAGCTAGAAAGACTGTGGCCCACATGCAGGCCCGTGTCTCACTCCCTCCCCACAGACTCCCTCAATAAGGGAGACCAGCCTGGACTTCGTACCTCTTTCCTGGGTACCCTCTAATGCTCGGCCCACCTCAGGGCTGTGGGGACTGGAGAGGCCCAGGAAGGCCTCGCCTCCCCCAGAGTTAAGTCCTTTTCCACACAGACTGACACAGTCTCTATGAGGTCTACTCCTCTAGTTTAACAAGGGTCTCTGTCCCGAAATACACCTGAAAAGGAGGTTGAGGAAGAGGACTGTGGACAGTGAGTGAGAAAGGAGGTAGCGAGACTGAAAGCAGCTCTGGCTGGGCATTCTGGCCCCTGGGGCCTGCCTGGCAATGGGAAGTCTGCAGCACCCTCCCTGGTCAGCACACGAGGCACTTGTCCTTCCCCTTAAGGGGCTGGAGTATAAGAGAAGATACCAGCCACAGATTGGAGGCTGATGCATCATTATTCTCCAGCTTTGAAATGCTAAGAGCCTACTGAATGTGGTTACCACTACCCAGGCTGTGCTCCAGAACCTTCCAGAATGTTACAGCCTCTCAGTAACCTGCAGACAGCTAATTCGCCCATCTCACAGAGATCACAGGCCTCATGGTCCCAGCAACCTCCCCCAAGCCCATGGGGGTCCCAGGGCAGCCAGAACAAAGGAGAGAACCATTTGCTGAGTGAAAAGGACTGCAAGGAGTCTTCAAGCAGGCAGCATGTGAGGGCTGTTCTGTCTCCCATGCCTTTCCTGTGCCTGGCAGGGACAAGGGGACCCCGGTCTGCTGCCAGTGTAGTTTCTGCCCTTGGTCACACAGACTGGCTGCCCTCATCCTGCTCACGGGTGGCTCCCCCAGAGCCTTCTGTCCCCATCGGCCAGGTTCGTTCTGAACAAAACACTCAAAACTCAATCCTCTGATTTGCTGGGTCAGGGAGGGCGCGAGGAGGCTTTGTGACTCCCAAATCTTCCCGTGACAATGCTCATGCCCTAGCCTGTCGCCCCGGGGGTGAGGACAAGGTGCTGGCCTGGTGGATTAGAACTGTTTCCTGTGGAAGGGGTCGGCTCTGCCCTTCACCCTTGGGTGGGCAGGAAGGACAGCCCACTGGAGGAATACTGTGAGTAGTGTCCCCTCTGCCTCTCAGGCAAAGATCCATGCTGCCTGTGCCCTCTAGACCCTCTAGCCTCAGCACTGAGGAATGCACACACACAGTTGCCCTCCTGGTGGTCAAGGCAGAGGGCAGTCACATACACGCACAGGCCAGGAGAAGAGGCAGTGGGGTCTGCAATGGCAGGAGGAGCGGGGTATACCAGGAGAGCCCTCCAGGCCACTTGCCTCACAAGCATGTCTCAGGGCATTCCAGGCTGAGGGAACCACATCACCTAGGCTCCAGTCAGGAGGTCCGCGCCAGAGCGGGCGGGCCGGCGTGAACGCAGGAGTGGGCTCGCGGGCACTGACTGTGGGGAGGAGACGGGATAACTGTTATTTCAGACGTGAGTGCGCCCGAGAAACTGAGGGCTGGTGTGCCATGCTGTGGGAGTCCGGGCCAGAATTGTGAAACCGCTGCCCCATACCTTGCTTAGGGGAAGCCTGGGAAACCTCTCCCCTCTTCTCTGCCTTCTCCAAGCAGCCCCCGGGTTGCCCAGATCACTCTGCTCTCACTCCTTCTTGTCTCCCGCCTTCATTGTGAGTTTATCAAGCTCCTGTCCTGGGCTATTCTGCTATCCTGTGGGACGAACATTTGAAAACCATCCTCCTCACCACTGGGCTGCTAGTCAGAGTCAGACAGTAGCTGAGGGTTAACCTCTACTGAACTGTTCATTGCCCCCAAAATCCACGGAGGGAGCAGATAGAGGCGCTGCAAAGGAGATGTGGCTCCCTGCCCCTGGAAGCTTGCAGTGCACAAGGGCAGCAAAAGCTTGATGAATGAATGAATGAATGAATGAATGAATGAATGAATGAGGGCATGGACAAAGCACACAAGAGCGGGATTAGAGACACTGCTCTGGACACCCAGCAGCGGCCTCTCTCACAGCAGAGATGCAGTGGGGGCATCAGCCACAGGCACCAGTTTCTGTCCTAATTCAGTCAGCTGCCCCATTGGAGCTGCCCTGGGCTGGCTGAGTTCCAGAGAGACCGCGGTAAGAAGGGACTGAGGAGAGGGAGGCCAGAGCACACCCCAGGGGTAACGCAGTGCCCTGTCTGCAGGATGGAGAACCTGTTCATCAACAGCTTCATGCACATGTTCCAGTCTTCCTGGAATGACTTCCCTGACTTTGAGAAAATCTTCGTCAAGATCAGCAACACTATTTCTGGTGAGTATGCCCTTGAGGGTTCTCAGGGGGTTGGCAGAGAGGGGAGATCATTTTCCTGTCAGACCTGCTGGGAATTAGAAAGGGCTACCTCGCTCAGCTCCAGCACCACACAGGTCCAGGCTGAGTACCCAGGCCTCCCAGCAGGCGGCGAGCACCCCTGCCCATGCAGTTGGCTTCACTGGTGACCACGGTCACCCCAGTTTTTCTCCTTGGACATTCAAGGTTGAGTGCCATGACCCTCATTTCATATCAAAAGTCTCCAAGATATCAGAATGCTTTATCTACCTCAGTTGATCATGATGCTTCTGAACAGAATAAGGCAGAACTGGACTTTTTTTTTTTAAGATTTATTTATTTATACATACAAGCTGGGGTACACGCCAGAGGCGTGGGGCGGCGAGAGGGTTCACCAGAGACAGAGCGGGGAGCAGAACAGGCAGATCAGAAATACACTGCTGAGGGGAGCAGCGGGCGAGGCAGGAGAGGTCTGCCGCACCATGTGGGATTCTCCCCGGCTGGGCGTTGAACTCGCATCTCGAGCTGCTGACACCTCCACAGCGCAGCGCTCAACCACTGCACCACCAGGGAGGCCCTGGACTTGTTTTTTAAGCATGAATCTAAAAGCAATATTGGGGCCCTTTGGACAAGGATGTGTTTGGTAGAGCAACAGCATCTAGCGGGACAGGAAGGCCAAAGCAGCAACAGAAAGATGAGAACATAGGAATGAAATAAGCACCTGGGGGAAACGTTGCCTTTGTCAACCGCCCCTGTCCCCCTGCACTGCTCACCTTCTCCCCTATCCTAGGACCCCTCCCCCATGTCCCCACATCCCTGCCATCCTGGGCAAAGGACCTGAGTTACCTTTTTTTCCTAAAAGTACAATGTTGTACTGCAGACCTGTCTTTTTTCAACTTGCTTAACTGAAACATTTTGGTCATTGATCAGAAACTTCCCATTTCCCCTCCCTCTGCCCCCAGCAACCACCATTCTACTCTGCTGCTATGTGTTTGAGTACTTTAAATACCTCATGTAATTTACATCACTTTGCATTAATGGCCTCCACGTTCATTCATGTCACATATTGTAGAATTTTCTTTTTCAGACAATAGTTTTCCACTGCATGGACATAAGACATTTTCCTTACCCATTCCTTTGTAAAAGGACATTTAGGTTGTTTCTACATCTTGGCTCTTATGAGTTGTGTTGAAATGAATAAGAGAGGGAAGGTCGCCCCTCAAGATTCCAGAGATTTCAGGGGTTTTTAAAATAAATACCCAGAAGTGGAATTGCTGGATCATAATGGTAGTTCAATTTTTAATTTTTTGAGGAAAAATTCCATACTTTTTTTCCATAGGGGCTGTCTATTTTGCATTCCCACCAGTAGTGTACAAGGGTTCCAATTTCTCTGCGTCCTCACTAACAGTCTTTTGTCTTATTTTGTTTTTTAATAACAGCCATCCTGACAGGTATGAGGAGATATCTCAGGGTGGTTTTTGATTTGCATCTCCCTGATGATAAATGACTTTGAACTTTTTTTCATATGCCTCCTGGCCATTCGTATTTTTTCTTTGGACAAATATCTATTTGAGTTCTTTGCCCATTTTTAATTGGATTATTAGGGAGCTTTTTGCTGTTGAGTTGTAGGAGTTCCTGATATATTTTGGAATTTAATCCCTTAGCAAATATCAGTATATGGTTTGCAAATATTTTATTCCATTCTACAGGTTACCTTTTTATTCTGTCGACTGTATCCTTTGCTGTGCAGAAGCTTTTTGTTTTGATGCAACAATCCCATTTTTGATTTTGTCCTTGAAAAAGGGGTGCCCCGAAAAAGCTGAACTCAGGAAGGACAGGGTAGGGCCAAGGTCTGACCCAGTGATGGGCAGGGGGACAAGCAGTTGGGCATGACAGGTGGAGCCTGTGATCAGCCGCTGCCCAGACTGTGCCAGGAAGAAGGGACCCAGCAGAGACTATGGGCCTTGGCCAGAGTCAGGGCCTGGGCTGGGCTGGGCCACTCAGAGCCCGGACTGAGCTGTGGCCCTCTCCCTGCAGACAGGGTCATGAAGCACTGGCAGGAAGACCTCATGTTCGGCTACCAGTTCCTGAACGGCTGCAACCCCGTGTTGATCCAGCGCTGCACCAGGCTGCCGGAGAAGCTCCCGGTGACCACGGAGATGGTAGAGTGCAGCCTCGAGCGGCAGCTCACATTGGAGCAGGAGGTCGAGGTAGGACCTGGTTGGCTGGGATGGCGGCCAAGGCCGAGCTCAGAGGCTGAGTCACAATCTGTCCGGCAGAAACCACTTCCTGCTGGCCAGTGCCCACCAGCCCCCAGGCCACTATCTCCAGGCCTATCTGTCTGACTGGTGGTGAAATCAGCTGCCCTTGGTAAGGCGGCCTCCTCCTTTCCCTGTGTCCTTATAAAAACCATCTTGGCCAACATAGGAGGAGGAGTTGAGGGTGGCATTTCCATAGCTTGGATCTAGGAACATAATGTCAACATAATGTCAGAGTTCCCTCTCTTTTACCTTTACTCTTTACCTGTGTGATTATTTGGGGGGAACATGGTCTGTGTGTTTCCCCTTTCTTTACAAGGTGTCAAAAGGGGCTATGTCACATACTGGCCTGGCGCCAGCCTCTCCCCATTCACCCTCCACGCTGGAGGGCCAGGTCCCCTTCCCTCCGCTGTCCAACCAGCCCCGATGTATCACGGGCAAACTGCTCAGGGCACATCCCACATGTCAGGAGATGCCTGGGTCCTCTGTATCTGAAAAGGAGTAGCAGGGTGGCCAGCCTCTGAATTTTTCATCCTTCTTCAGTCTCCCTGAGTTGGAGTTGTGAAAAATGTGCAGTGGCCTCAGGGCGCCCTCTGCAGGCAGAGCTGTGGACATGCAATTCACTTGAGCATACTTGCCTGCCAAATTGCGGCCGCCACCCTCTCCACCACCTGGAACACAACCCCTGCATCCATTATTTTTGTTCAGAATAAGAAAGACTTTAGAAGAAGCACTGCTTAGCCTCTACCCAGAATTCTTACCTGAGCAGGCCCCAAATTGGCTAAAGGATTCCCTCCCTGCTTTCAGATTGTGCTCTTTCTAGAGGATTCAAGTGTAATTTGAAAGTGTAGCTTTCTAGCTTCCCCCAATCCCAGGCACCTTTGTTTTTGTCCTAAAAACAGGCACCTTCGTTTTCTGCTGAAAGGGTCATGAGTCAGAAGTGTCATTTAAGGTCCGTGAGTTTTCACTGAGTCACCCAACATGCCATGGGCCTCAGACAGAACCCAGAGCATACCACTCCTGCTCCCCTCCCATCCCCAGCAGACTCCCCCTGCTCCTGAAGAGCACCCCTACACCTTAAACACCCCTCAGGACCCAGTAGAACCACCTCCATAGAAGTCACCTCTACAGGCATCCTTACCTTGCAGACACCCCTCCTCCACCCCTGACAACCTGCATTCTTCCCATCTCTCACCCCAGGGGTCACCCTCATCCTGACTCTGACATGAGTTTGCCCATTTTCTAACTTTATGTAAATGAGACCTGTAGCATCACTCTTTGGTATCTGACTTCTCTCTATTTCATCTAAACTCCTTCTGCTTTGTAAACTGTCACTCTGGGAGCTCTTTCAACATCTTCCAGAGGGCCAAGCAGATCTCAGATCTAACTGATGAGGTCTTGGCCCCTGCCATTCCTTCCCCTCACCACAAACACCACCGCAACCTGTGAAAAGTAATGTGAATCAGCCCTTGAGTCAGAAGACAGAGGATCGGTAAACTCTACAGTCCAGAGATGACAGGGCCCCAAAGCCGCCTGTCCCTCTCTCTGGGACTTCTATTTGGGTCATCTCTGACTGAAACTTATTTGGGCATATTTCCTCTTGCCCCCGCAGCAAGGGAACATTTTCATGGTGGACTTTCAGCTGCTGGATGGCATCGATGCCAACAAAACCGACCCCTGCACACTGCAGTTCCTGGCAGCGCCCATCTGCTTGCTGTACAAGAATCTGGCCAACAAGATTGTCCCCATTGCCATCCAGGTAGGCTGCCCAGCCCAACTTCTTTCCTGGGTGACTCTGTCTAAACCTTCCGAAGGAGGGTCACGTCTCCTAAGGAGGGTACGGGGAGCTGAAAGCCTGCCAGTTGAAGAGGAAAAACAGGAACTTGGGGCTTCCTGCCAGCAATAGAAAGGAGTGTTTAGGGGGGCCAGAAAGATATCTTGTTTCCCCCAAGACACAGTAGAAAAAATTGCTGGTAGGATGACATGCTCTACCGAGGAGCTGCCCTAGGATAACACACGATGTCCCCCAGCCCAATATCCTGACTAGGGCTCCAAGCCAAAATAGGACCAGGCAGGTGATGCTATGAAATGAGCTGACAACTGGGCCACTGTGGGACCAGATGGGGCGGGGTTAGGACCCACACGTCAGGCCCAGATGCTCTGCTGCCTTCAAGTGCCCACGGGTTCTTGTTTCCACCAAGGATGGTGGAGGAGAAGAAAGGGAAGCGGTTTGTGGGAGTAGGAGGTGGGCAATGTTTCAGTTCTCCCATTCCTGGCCGCCCTCTGCTTCCTCAAAGCATCTGGCTGTGTGTCACTGCGGGAGCCATGTGCAGACAGCCAGAGACACCCAGCACAGGACAGCTGTGGGACGAGGAGAAGAGCATTCAGTGAATGTGACTTTGAACCAGTCATGAACTGGGCATTGGGTGCTGTGGCCCTAACTGCAACTGGTTTTGCAGGTCCTAACCAGTCACCAAAACTATCCTAAGAGTTAACTTGCATAGTTCACAATATCTTACGCTCAATTCTGACACCTCAAATATTCCAATACTACTAGGTTTTTTTTTTTTTAAACTTTGCAGTAAATTCGTTGGCAGCAAAACTTACTCTGATCCTTTAGGAAAAGCTATTTTGTCCCATTCAATGTGATATGTATATGTGTCACTGCAAAACTAATAACAAATTTGATTATGAAGTATTGTGTCACCTCAGACTCAGGGCAGGGGAGAGAGGTGTCATACAATGAAGTATACATATACACAGTGCTAAAATTATTAAAATTCTGAATTCTGAAACCTTTGACCTTCAAGGCTTCAGACCAGGGCCTGCTTTTATGCACAAAATTATCACTACCCACCAAGATAGGCAGGCATTACTGCCAGCCATCATTTTACACAGAGAAGGAAGCTGAGGCACAGGTGCTCCTAGTCAGCAGCAGAGCTGGGTCACAACATCTGACTCCAGAGCCCATGGGCCACCCCCCATCTCTAGCCCATTTCCCAATTCTCTGGAACTTGTCTCCCCCAGAGAAACTCCCAGCTTGTTAGCAGAGAGAAGCCCCATCCTTAAGAAATGAAAGCAAAGGGACAGGGATGTGAAAGAAGCAAGGAGCCCACTTCCACTGGCAGGACACCCTTACCCTGTCCTGGGGTCGGCTCTGGGCTAGTCCCAGATCTGCCACTTGCCAGCACGGAACCTTCAGCAAGTCACAGATTGTTCTAGAATCTCTTTCCTCTTGCAATGGAAACTTTGCTAACTATAAAGTACCACATAAATAAACACCAGAGGATCATAAATCCAAAATCTGATTTTTTGAGAGATAGTGATAAGTATACTTCACAAAAACACCAAGAGCTTTTCTTCATAAAATATAATATCCATCTAAAGAAAAACTATGAAATCATTTTAAACGCTGTAAGGTGAAATCTTAACAAATGTTTTATGTTGAATAAAAAACTTTATGTCATAAAACATCATTTCAATCAATTTCTATCACACAAACAGCGTACTTTCACTGGAGATTTTGATCAGGTTTTCTCTTTTTTGCCAAGGCAGGAATGGGTAAACAGAAAGGCGAAAAAAACAAAAAAAGAATTTAAAGATTCATATATATAAAGATATGTTCAAGGAAAACCGAAATTTAAAAAAAAAAAACCAACAGGGAGGACTTTCCTTGCTTGATATTACAGAGCACCAGAAGGTCACATCCAAAGCAGACACTGCACGAGACAGACAGGTGGGAGGCACGCTCCATATAGCTGAAGCCCAGAAATAGACCCCCAGTCACCAGAATGTAATTATAACAACAGTGCTATTTCAACTCAGTGAAAAGGGGACGAATGTCACTGGTGCTGTCACAACTGCCTTTAAATAAGAAAAGAAATTAAACTGGACCCTATGTCATGCTATTTACAAAAATTTCAGATAAACAGTAAAGTGTTGGGGGCGGGGAAGGAAAAGAGAACTTAGAAGAACAATGTGGAATGTGGGTGCTGAGAAGAGCTTTTTAAGTAAAAACAGAAAGCTGTGGTGACGACTGAGTGCTGGGTGGTGGGCGGAGACCGGGACTGCCCCTAGGGAGAAGCCCTCTGCTTCCATTAGCAAGGATGTGAAATAATAGTACTTCATTAAAAAAAGTTATAAAAGGAAAGGTCATGTTTTAAAAATCAAATCATCGGGCAAATGAGGAGGTGAATGATAAGCTGTGGGAAATGTGTGCTACAGTGACAGATAAATGAGGAATGTTTAACATACAAATAGTTCCTTCAAACTGATAAAGAGAAGTCAAACATCCTGGGCCTCCCCGGGTGGCGCAGCAGGTTAAAGCGCAGCACTGTGGAGCTGTCAGCAGCGAAGCCCATGAGTTCTAGGGCAGCCCAGGAGATTCCCACACTGCGCAGCAGACCTCTCCTGCCTCGCCTACTGCTGTCCTAAGCAGTGTATTTCAGAGGATCTGCCTGTTCTGCTCCCCACTCTGTCTTTGGTGAATCCTCTTACTGCCCCACGCCTCTGGCTGCACCCCAGCTTGTATGCATAAAATAAATAAAAAATCTTAAAAAAAAAAAAAGTCAAGCATCCTGATAAAAAATGGGTAGGTAACAAAAATGGGTAGCTAGCCTGAATAGGGAGGTGGTAGAATAGGAAATGTAAATGTGTAATCAACATATGAAAACAGTCTCTCCATCTCACCTGTAGTTTAGGAAATGCAAATGACAATTACAGTGAGATATCACTTCTGACCACGAGGTAGGACAAAAACAAAGGGAGCCCCTCCCATCAGCTATGAAGAACAGTCACCCCCACCCCCCAACCCACGTGAGGGCCTGGAGCTACAACTCAGGTAATGTCCCATCACAGTCAGTACCTGGGCCTGCAAAATACACTTAACATGACCTTGAGGAGCCCACTCAGGCAGGCCCTTCTCCACACTCGCCTCTCAGCAGCCCTCCTTGCCGCTCTGCTCTAGCCACACTGGCTTCCAAGGGCCTGCACCCCGCCCAGGCCCGTCCCAGACCCTCTTCAACCCGGCCCCTCCCCTCAGCTCCTGTTCCTACTCTTTCCTCTCTGGTCGGGATAATGCATCTCGTCCTAACTTTCCACACCTCCAAGGCCTCTGTCCTCCCTGAAAGACGGGCAATGGCAGCACCTACCTTGCAGGCTTCCTTGACATCAACTTGTCGGCACCTGAGGCACAGTGAATGTGAGTGCTGTTGTCATCTGCAAAGCCTAGGGACCAGCAGCTTGGGGGGCGGGGAGGTCCCAAAGTAGAGATGCTAGGGACGCATCAGCAGTAGTCAGCTCACCAGTTTGGGGACTTTATTTCCTGACATGATACTAAGGAGGGAATTGACATGACATGATTTGAATTTAAAAAAAAAAATTGCCTGGTCCCAGTGTGGAGTTGAAAGTGGAAAGAAAACAGACTTGTCTCCACTCCAGGAGGTTCCTCGTCACAGGATCGGCTCAAGGGACGATGACCGGGGACACTGCTTCTTAAGGGCCTGAGAGCCCTGGGAACTGAAGGAAGTGGGAACTGAAGGAAGTAGGAAGTGGGAACCGAAGGGAGGGAGACTGGGAGAACTAAGTCAGCAGCATTTAAAGAAAGAGCAGCGGAGGCGGAAGTGTGGGAGACCAAAAGGCACCCACCAGAGCAGCAACCAGGAGGGAGCACACAAGGAAGGCAAGAGAAGGGGGCAGGTGAAACACCACAGCAACATGCTCTGCACCTCACCTGCTCACTCCTTGCTGATGCTTTGACCCCAGCTTCGCCCTCCCACTCTCCGTGAGGTGAGCAAACACCTTCCCTTTCAGAGGGTGGAACTGGAGCTCAGGAAGTCTCAGCAAGTGGCCCAGGGACCCAGAGTCAGTGATATTGCTGGTGTGGGCGTGAGGAACGCAGGGGCCGCTCTCCTCCGCTGTGATCTTCTCATGATTTCATCACGGTTTAAGAAATTCGAAAACTTCCAAAATTTCCTAAGAGGCCAGGCTTTTCTATCACTATAGTTTGGAGTGAAATATTGCAATGTATTTTTCTTTCTCCAATGGATCAGCTCAATCAAGTCCCAGGAGAAGAGAACCCCATTTTTCTCCCATCAGACGCAAAATATGACTGGCTCCTGGCCAAAATCTGGGTGCGTTCCAGTGACTTCCACGTCCACCAGACCATCACCCACCTTCTGCGCACACATTTGGTGTCTGAAGTTTTTGGCATTGCCATGTACCGCCAGCTACCTGCTGTGCACCCCATTTTCAAGGTACAGCAAGCTACTCTCTCACCTGGTGGGGGACACCTAGACATAGGGAGATAGTGGGAAGGAAGGAGGAGCACTGACAATCCCATAGCACTGTAGCTGGGAGTAGCCAGCAGAGAGGAACCCGTAAGGAGATGCTCAGGGTGTCCTATAATTCTCCCAAGAAAGAAAGTAGCCCCCAGCTTGCTGGTTCCTGAATTCCATGGGCCTGGGTGAGACATGGGCCCTGGCTGTCCCAGGAGCAGATTTTGAAGAGGCCAGTGAGCTCCGTGTGACCTTGTCTGACCCCAGCTAGCAGCCCTCCTGCTACTGGCCTTCTGTCTTCCTGAATCCCATGGGCACCTCCGGCTGGGGGACTGCAGGCTAAACATACCTCAATATGCCTGTTTCCTCATCTGCAAAACAGAAATCAAATAGTATACTTGCCTTGTAGAAGTAGTCAGGATTAAAATAGCTAATAAATTCAGTGAGCTCAAAGCAGCGCCTTGCACACCGTTAAGCTCTCCACAAGGGCTGGTTACTGTCATTTTTCCCATTACCGGTGTTGTTAAGCATCAAAGCTGCATCCCGCAGGCCTGCAGCCACTACTCAGCAGCGACAACCAGCATGCCAGCTGTACTTCCTGAGGCCTAGGGTCGTGCCTCTGCTGCAGTCTGGAGCTGGGGGTGCTGGGGGTCCCTGGGGCACTTGATGAGGTATAGACCTGGTCTGGGCCTTCTCTGAGACCCTCCCCTGTTCCTCCCCCAGCTCCTGGTGGCGCATGTGCGGTTCACCATCGCCATCAACACCAAGGCGCGGGAGCAGCTCATCTGCGAGTATGGCCTCTTCGATAAGGTGAGTGCCTCCCACCCTCCGTGCCTGGAGCAGCCCAGCCAAGAGGGCACCCACTTCCCAAAACCTCAGCGACCTCCACCCCCACCTGAAGCTCACGTTTCCTTTCCGGAGGAGGCCAGGACCCTCAGCACCACGGACGGACGCGGGAGACTGGGGGCCTGCCATTATCCAGCGCCATCCCCCCTCTTCGGAGCACTGCCTGCTGTTCCCCAGTCCTTCTTGATGTTGTCTCTGGCACTTCCCCCACCCCTCTGCTCTCCACTCCTCTGGCATATGGGCGCGTAGACCCTGCCTCCTGGCACCTACTCCCCACCTTTAACACACCAGGGACCTGTGTCTTTCCTCACACTCTGCCACCCATCACTCCTTCCCACCTCTGTGCTTCCTTCCTTCTTCTGTGCCCCAATCCACTCTTCCCCACAGGGGGGCCTTGGGTCCCCACCCACCCCTCACATTGTCTCAGGAAGCACCTCGCCAGTGGCGACCCCCTCTGACCTGACCACACCTGGACCCTCGCAGCACCTCCAGATGGTCACTAAGTCTCAACTGCTAGGTCGCAAAGGACAGAAGCCCCCAAGCCAGCTGAAGCTGACAAGGAAATGCATGAGCCCACATATCTGGACATAAGGGGGAAGGAGCCTCCGCCTAAAATGGAGCTCGAATGATGGCCCCAGGCACTGGCACAGGGCTCACACTGTTCCTCCCTTAAGACTTTAAAAGGCATTGCTCCCCCCAACCCCCAGCCAGGCGTGTGAGGGCTCTGCCCCCGGCGGGGTGGGTGGGGCCTTGATACATGGAGCTGCTGACTGGTTCCCCTGCAGTGGACATCACCTCCCCCTAGCAGGAAGTCCCAGCGACCACGGGGACCCATGTCCAGTGCCCCAAGTCGTCCTCTGAAGAGCCTGAGCCTGACCGCTCGCATGGCTGACCGGTGTGCCTGCACCTCAGCAACAGGGGTGGGGCCAGGACCCCTCCTTGCACATCTGTTCAGCCCTCACCTCAGCACACGCCGGGCCCCGCAGAGCTGGAGTTGTGAGGGTCCTGGCGGCTGGTACCAGCCTCTTTCCTTGCCCAAAGAGCAGGTCACAGAGAGCAGTGCTCAGGCTCTGGGCAACCTGTGAGCCCCGGCTCCCCGCTCTCCAGCGGCCCCCGCTGCCCTCCTCGGAAAGGAAGCTTGACACCCCCACACACACACAGCTTCCCCAGTCTCTGCCTTTCTGCAGATCGAGGCCCTTCCCTGTAACCTCATTCTGAGTTGCAGTCCTTGCTGTGGGCTTGCCCTCTCCGTGCCTGGGAGCCCCACTGCCCTTTCAGTTTCTGGGGTGAGCTCGCAGCATTGTCCTCTCCCACTCAAGGCCAACGCCACAGGAGGCGGCGGGCATGTGCAGATGGTGCAGCGGGCCATGCAGGACCTGACCTACACCTCCCTGTGCTTCCCCGAGTCCATCAAGGCCCGGGGCATGGACAGCACAGAAGACATTCCCTACTACTTCTACCGGGACGATGGACTCCTGGTGTGGGAAGCCATCAAGACGTGAGTGCACGCTGGGGCGCGGGCACTGCTGTCAGCAGGAGCAGAGGCCCTGGAGGCGGGGGCTTGTGGGCACTGAAGGACCAGGTGACTCAATGGCCAGGACCAGGGTTCTTTCCTTCTCAGGTCAGTGGTGGAGGAGAGCAGGGGAGGTTTTCGGGGACGGGGATGACCTAAATCTGAACTTAAAGGCGTAGGTTGCAGGCCACTGGTGGGATCCTGTCCCACAGGGGGACAGCTCTACAGGCGCTGGCTGGGTAACCCACTCCTGGCTCCACCCCTAATCCTGAGCCAGGTTCACCACCGAGGTGACGGGCATTTACTATGAGAGTGACCAGGTGGTGGAGGAGGACCAGGAGCTGCAGGATTTCGTGAAGGATGTTTACATGTACGGCATGCGGGGCAACAAGGCTTCAGGTAGGGATAGCGCACAGCCTGCTCCTGGCCCTATCTTCTGCTCCTCCCGGCATCACTGGCTTTCCTTGGGCACGCTGTGCTGGGGCACCGACCACGGCAGGTGGTGCTGGGGCCAGAGGCCCCAAGGGAACCCTGCCCATGAAGAGCCCACATCAAAAACATCTGGAACACTGAGCCAAGCTGCTGTCCCTCTTGTGGGTCTTGGGTCTTGTCATTGCATGGTCCTTCAGCACTTGTTGGGGAGCCAGGGACGGGCATAGAAATGGGGGTGGGTGTCTGGTAGCCCTCCATCGGTGCCAGGTGTCTCAGCCAGCCCTTGGATCCTCAGGTTTCCCCAAGTCTGTCAAGACCAGGGAGAAGCTGTCGGAGTACTTGACTGTGGTCATCTTCACTGCCTCAGCCCAGCACGCAGCAGTGAACTTCGGCCAGGTGGGCAAGGGCAGGGCAAGCGGAAATCAAAGGTCCCCTTGACCCCGATTGATGGGCCAGGGCCATCCCTCTTCCTGGTCTTCTCTCCTGGGCTGGATTCTGCCCACTAAGCAGAGGGTGCCAATCAGAGGCCAGCCATCGGGTTGTGACTGGTCTCCCTGGGGACTGCCAAGGGGGAAGTGGAGTCGCAGGAAGAAGACTGGGAAGGGGCCTGGTCCGCTGTCCTCCTGTCTGGTCTGGGAGGTGTGGGCATGGGTCGCAATGGCTTGCAGCTGGCTGTGGGAGCACCCACCCTGTTGGTTGATGTCCCTGCAGTATGACTGGTGCTCCTGGATTCCTAACGCACCCCCAACCATGAGGGCCCCACCACCAAAAGCCAAGGGTGTGGTCACCATTGAGCAGATCGTGGGCACACTGCCAGACCGTGGTCGCTCCTGTTGGCATCTGGGTGCAGTGTGGGCGCTGAGCCAGTTCCAGGAAAATGAGGTGAGAGGGAGGCCTTCCCACCCATTCTGGCTGACAGGTTGCCCCTGGTTTAACTCTTTCTTCAACCTCAGGGCCTTGTGACTCAGGGCTCAGGATGGACACTTGCAGGCTGTGATTCCTGACTTCCGAAGCCGGAAGGGCCCGTGAGGGCCTCAGGCTGGGCCTGCACAGAGCTCAGGGTTGGTGGGACATGAGAGCACAGGGGTCATCTGTGAAAGCCCCTGAAATGTCCCCATGAGGTATCCTGGTGGGCAGGGTTCCCTTAAGGACTCGCCCCAGCTTCCCATGCTGTGATGGATGCTCCCCTGGTGAGGTTCTCCATAGGGCACACGGGCCACCCCAACTAACGATAAAGCCCCTTCATGTGCATTTCTCCTCCAAAAGTAACAGCTAAGTTTCCTGGGTATCCTTCCAGACATTCTCATGCAAGCACACACTAACTTAATACCATAGCTGGGTTAGTGGAAACAACCCCACGGCACTAGCTCAGTGCTGCACAGAATTTGCCAATTCAACAGCCCATGGACATTTTAGTGGGCATTGAAGTTGCTTAAGGGCCTTTGCTAACATCTTCGCAAATCTGTCTTTGCCTAGGTGTTCAAAAGGACCAGAAGACACATTCTTAGTAGAAGAATCTCTTTGTCAAAGATTGTTGAGACTAAAATATGCTCCACAACTAAATTCAAAATCCCATCAGAGCATGTTTCTCCCACCCTTTCCAGTCCTGGTTGTGACACTTTCCAATCTTAAATACAGTTGTTAAGATATGTGTGGTTTTAACATGCAGCCATGTGCGAATGTGCAAATGAGCACACACCGCAGCGCTGTGGCCACGCTGGGTTGGAGAGGCGGCCTGCACTGGCCCCTGTGCCCTGCTGCTTGCAGCCCAAAGGGAAGGCTGGAGTGCCCGCCACAGCCAGGCCCACCAGGAGCTTCCACATTCACTGTGTCACTCCCTGTCCGTCAGACACTGTGCAGCAGGGAAGTTGTTTTTCCCATTTATCTGTAAGCCCGGGAGCATTCTCAGAGCACTCAGCAGGCAGCAGCGGGTGGAGATGGGGAGATGAGCACATGCTCCCTCTGGCACTTTCCAAGGATGGTCTCTGGAGGTGGGCCAAGACCCGTCAGCCTCTTTGCACTGCCTCTTTGCAGATTAACCTGTCTGTTCATGTCTGGGTCCTCAGCTATTCCTGGGCATGTACCCGGAGGAGCACTTCATTGAGAAGCCAGTGAAGGAGGCCATGGCCAGATTCCGCAAGAACCTTGACACCATCGTCAGTGTGATCGCCGAGCGCAACAAGAACAAGAAACTGCCATATTACTACTTGTCCCCAGACCGGATTCCCAACAGCGTGGCCATCTGAGCCAGTCCCACTCCTGGACGGCCAGCTGCTCGAGGCTGGCTGGCCCCAGACACCAGTCTGCCTGGGTGGGCAAGCTCATGGTCAGCAGTGGGGCGGCCTCTGGCAGCTTGCTCCTCCAAGACCCACCAGGATTCCTGGGAATTCTGCCCTCAGGCCTCAGGCTAATTGGCTTCAAACCTAGGGCTGCCCCAGGTTGGGGCCTATTATAGCTAAGTTTCAGTGCGTTTTCTTGCTTATTCCTAAATCTCCAGTGAGTCCCATACTTTATTCAAAATGTGTAAATACTGGAAGGGTGTATGGCTTCCTGTTCTGTGCCCAGCTCTGCAGTTCCATGCCAGGCAGCAACCGTAAATCTGGGTAGCACATAGATGTCTGTTGTTAAAGACATAGAATTTTATGTTCTACATGAGATTTTTCCCATTTCTTGCACATAATCGGTGTTCAAATAAATCCTTGTTGAATGAGTTAAGAATTGGTTGTCTGGGTCTCCCTCGTGGTGCAGTGGGTTAAGTCACAGCGCTATGAAGCTATCCGCAGCCACTGTAGCATGAGTTCCAGGGAGCTTCCCACATGGCGCAGCAGACCTCTCCTGCCTTGCCCGCTGCTCCCCTCAGCAGTGTATTTCAGTAGATCTTCCTGTCCTGCTCACCACTCTCTCTCTGGTGAGTCCTCTCACACACACCTCTGGCCTACACTCCAGCTTGTATGCATAAATAAATATTAAAAAAAAAAAGAATTGGTTGACATAAAGGAGCTCATTTCAAAAAAGTCTTCCAATTTGTACATTCCAACATTCCAGTCACTTCAAGTAGCTTATATCCCATCCCCCCTCCTCAAAAGCTGTAATTGTTGATTCCATCTAGACGAAAGTCCCGCATTTGTGGGATAGGCATTTGTCTCTCCTTTACTCAGAAAGCTTCCACTCTTTCTTCAGAAGACATCCCAAATGTCCTCTTTCTGGGAAGGGACCTTTGCCCAGATAGAGTGAGTTTCTTCCCCAGGACTGTCCTCCCTCCTCATCTCTCCTTTGCCCTCTGGAGAGCAGGGAACCCATCTTACATAAGGTCTTCTGCTCCCTTATATAAAGGCCATTTTCCTCCTAGTGGCGCACCCAAGAGGAGCCCAGGTGTGGCTCACTGGCCAATGGACTTCCAGACCCTTACCTCACATTTTGTTGGGGGGACACTGAGGCCACACAGGTGGGGTCTAGCCTCTGCTCTCATTTCAGCTCCAGAGGCAGCTTGGAAGGGGCAGGGCAGACACGGGCCTCTCTTGCTTGCAGCTTGCAGTCTCCAGCCTGGAGGGTTAATGGCACTGCCATTACTCAGGCAAGCCAAGGCAGAAGCCAGGAGATGCTGCCAGGCAAAGCTGTCACATACATTCTTGCTGTTCCTCTCTGGTTTTCTCCTCAGCTGGGCTGTGGGTCAGTTAGTTTCTCAACAATAAGGCTACGTGAGCACCAACTATTCTAACGGTCACGTCGCCACACACACATGGCGCTTCCCTGGCTTCTCTCAGGGCTGTGAGCCCACATAGAACTGGATGCTTGAAACAAGCACACATGTGCAGACAACATCAATCTTCTCCCTCCAGAACTCACACCCTCCCCACTGACCACGCGTTTTGGGGAGCCATCCCCCTTTGCAGGCACAAACTGAGGAAAACAGACACCTCCAGAGGTTGCATGATTTTCTTCTGGATGTGTAGGTCCGAGGAACCTGGAAAGGGGATCAGGCGCCGTGGAGTGACTACCAATGTTCCCAGCCTCACAGGAAAAGACTCTTGTGGCAAAACTCCTTTAAAGAAATGCTTTATTGCTGCAATTAGACACCCCTGTGGATAGCACAAACAACCCCTCTGTACAGAGAATTATTCAAGTGGTAATACTGAGAAACAGTGAACATACGCAAAAGGATATAAAACTAGACATTTAAAGAGTTAGAAACTTTCTAAGAAAAACGTCATATGTGAAGTGCCTTTTAGAAACTACACCACACACGCCAGTGTAAATTTGGTTTTTTATTAACAATCAACTTTCTATAAACATTGCATCTAAATAGATGATGAGCTGCACAACTTAATTACATCCAAAACAAAGACAAGTCCTTTTAGTTCCGTGTCTTGGTCACTGGGGGCTAGAGAGGGAAGCTGCACGCTGCAGATCAGATCCAGAAGGAAAAGTTTTCTAAAGGCCAAATCCACAACACTGTGGCGTTTGCTTCACCCTGTTCTCAGTTCTCCTCCAGTCCTGCATCCAGCCTACCACCAGGAGCAGAACCAGCTCCAACCCGGGCAGACATCAGCCAAAGCTCGTGAACTGACCCCTATTGCCTGAGGTCTGGAGGCCTGTCAGCAGGCAGGCTGCATCTGCACACTTGGAAACTAGACCAGTAAGACTGAAAATAGTGGACTGAAGCACAAAAGGAAGAAACGTTGGCGGTCTGGAGGAGGAAGGGACCCTTTACGAAGTTTCTAAGAAGTTCTCAAACTTGGGTACAAAAACCAAATTACCGCTGGCAGCCAAAGTTAGAAGCCCTTGAGTTGTACTGTCACTATCTGGGGAGGGCTGGCTGGCAGCACCTCTCAGGGTGCTTCCCGCTCCCCCTCCCCCCATGCCTGGCCCACAGAAACAACTCCGCTAGTCCTGAGACCTCAAGTTGACCCCACATTTCTATATGGTTCAGCCAAGTACCATCCTTCCACTAAAGCAGGTACAAATTGAGAGGAAATTGAAGAATAAGTAACTCCCCAAAGAACCTAGCAGGCAAGGTGACACAAACTAAAAGAAGTGGCAGCTCCACTGCTCCCACTAGATGGCAGCAAAGCACGTTCCTAGGGCTTCGGGAGTCACTGTTAGTCGCAGGAGAGATTAGAGTAGGGACTAAGAGGGGCTCCCGGGTACTCAACTAGAGTGTGCAAGAGAAACACAAGGGAGCTGTGCGCCACTCCAAAAGGAATGGACAAGGGATGAACTTTCCACAGGCAAAGGGCCTTTAGGAGCTTGACCGGAGGTGGTAAGGCAGTGCTAGGCCTTCAGAAAAGAAGTAAGAAGGCAACACGCACCTAAGGATCTGGCTGAGTATGAGGAGCAACACACAATCATGGTTATAAGGGCACCTTTGCTATAGGGGGTGCCAGTCACAATGGGTGGGCTGCCCAGGAGCTATGCCCACCTAAGCACACTTTCCTCTCTTCAGGAAGTGTGTTTTTCAAGTTCAGCATAAGGGGTTCCATAGAAAGTAGGGGGAAGGAGGAGCACTTAAAAGCCTACCCTAGTCTTGACCACTCATCCACTCTCAAAGGGCAGCAGGGACATGGGACACTGCCCGGGCTGTTCCGATGGGGCATAGGCAGAGCTGACCCAAGATTTAGCTCCCCTGAGTGGACAGTCTGTAGCTGCATGGTGTCCCCAGGCTGAGAAGGGGTGTGGGTAATTGCACTTTAGGGCACAGTGAACACAGCCATGGGCTGGAGGTGGCCTGGCTGACAGCGAGAGGGCAGGCTGGCCTAACCTTCAGGGGTCGGCTTGCAGCTGGGCAGCACCTGTCTATCCAGAGGAAGGTAAGAACAGCACAGCTCTTCAGGTTGGGCCCGAAATCCCTATACCTCAGATTCTGAGTGGAAGGAGATGGCAGGGCAGCGCCCACTAACCACAGGCCCTCCCCCAGAGTTTTAGAGACTCTTCAAGTCTTTTCCTGACTTTCAAAACAAAATCACTCGTTTCCGCTCTGATAGACAAAGGAATTATCTTGTATTTGCTTCACCTTCTTACCAGCTGGATGAGGCATCAAGTCTCAGGGAACCAAGGGCAGGGCCTCCAGGCACGCCCCCTCGCCAAGAAGACTGCGGATGGGGAGTCACCTGGACAGTAAGTATCTACAAATACTCGCGTGACTTGCAGACCACCCTGCGGCCTCCTTCCCCTGGAGATGCCTCTTATTTATTTCCCTGGAGTTCCCTGGCGTGATGAAAGTGGTTTTTAAAAACAGAATTCTAAGCAGACTTTTTGCAGGGACAAAGGCCATTTGATTATAGTGATTTTGGTTCTGTGTGTTTTATGAAAATGATCCAGGAGCTAATCCCTGATGACAGATTGGACTGACTGCCGGGCAAGCAGCCCCAAGAGAATGCTCTCTGTTCAGTCCAGTTAAGGCGAGTCATAGGTGGGGGCGCAGATGGGGCAATGACACAGTGGACCATGGCAGTTTACTGCTCACTCCTGGCCTTCGTCCCAGAGCCAGACTGCCTGCCTCTCTGCCCTGTGCAATGATCCACAGAACCTCCCAGAAGTGGAAGCTGGCCAAGGTGGCAAGCACTCACCAGCGCCTGCTGTGAACACACCCTAGACCAGGCTGTGTAGGCTTACTCTCTCAGTGTGAAGCCAAGGCAAACTGGAGAGGTTTGTTTGAAAAGGGATAGTTTCCAAATATTCCCTTTTGTCCTAATTACTCACTTTCTTCCCTTTTGTGTAGTTCTCATAAACCCTTTTTTTTCAGGGTTGATGAAAAAGAAACATTAGGGGCAGGCCTATGACATAAAGACTCGGCATAAAATGGACTCAACTATAGGAATAATGATCCAATTGCCACTTAGCATCCATTAATTCCCATGAAATGCTGAAAGAAACCTCAAACCTATTTGTCCTGCTTTATAGTCATAAGTCTCTTATCAACAGAATGGATATCATGGTTTTCAGAACATATAAGGCAAAAAGGGTTTTAGATCTATCATAAGGTAAAAGAGATAATCAGGGTAACAAAGAGAAAGTTTCTAAGTGAGACGCTCTGTTAAGTGTCAATTCCATGTTGACACTCATATTACAAAATAATTCTCTTTTTGTAAAGTGCTGTTTGCTTAGTGAATCACTTCGCCACTATCCACAGAGCACCACATCCTGCCTGCTTGCAAGAAATGCCAGTGGCAGCATCAGCAGAGGGCATTCACCTCCCCTAGGGGGAAATTTCTCATGGTGACTAGACATCCCCAAGCACTCTGCTCCGTGGGAGGCACTGCTGCCACCAGGAATAGGGGAGGTCTGGGTACCACGGTGCTCTCGCTCTTCCCTTAAGTCTGGCATTTTATTCTCTCATTCTATTCAAGACCATGGGCCAGAACCCAGCCAGCTCCGTATCATGATGCCACGGGGTCTTCCATCTTCCTTTCCCATAGACATGCTGGCAGAAGTGGAAGCCAGCCGTGTACAGCCGATGTGAGGGCTTCCCAGGAGATTCACTAAGGAGGGTCTAGAAAAAGAGAAGCCATTAAAAATAGTCACCTGCCCAGTCGATGCTATCAAAGGACATAAGAAAAGGTACACAATTGGCAGTAAACAATTTCCTTCAGCTGTTCATGGATGTCCAGGAAAGCTACGCCCTCCACACAATCACACATGAACAATGTCTGCTCCAGTGTCTTCAGGTTCTGTGCAACAAGAAGAGTTTGTGTCCGAATGACAGATTCCACGTCCGTCTTTATTTTCAAAGTTGAGCTCTGTTAATGCAGATTTTTCAAAAATATTCTTTTTGCTTGTTTCTGGACAGTTCTGAACATAGATTACTCTGTTATAAGCTTTGAGTCTCTTCCATAATTGTACATATACTTTGCACTGAACATACATGAAAAGAAGTCCTCCAGTAAAGCCGATGGCCACAACCACCAATTTAGTCCAAAAGGGCCACTCTAGGATTCCTGGAAGGGAATAAACCTGGTTAGCCTGTCAGTAGATCCTTTTAAGATCTGAACTAAAACACAACTTCTGAACTTCCCATTACCAATGGATTCTTATTCCATCAATCTGTTTTTAAGAAAGGCAGGTGAAAAGTGTTGTCCACTACCTTTTATCTTGTTTTTCTGGGAGGTCATTCATAGAGATACTCACTTTCCATGCTTTGATCTCTTCTAGTTGGATTTTAAAAACCATGCGTTAGCAAGAGAAACATCTAAAAAGGATGTTTGGTGCCTCATTAATGAATCCCAGACATCTGAAGTCTGACTTGAAAGCAATCTGGAACAACATCCCCATCCTGAGACCCCAGCATGTTATCCAGCACCCCTTGCTGAGCTTACCTTTTGTTCTGAGCACGTACCTGTCACCTGTCCCTGCTTGATCTCCTCAGCCGTGCGGTCAATGAGCACATACAAGGACCAGACCACACAGGTGATGGCGATGACATGAAACGTCACTGAGCACATGATCTTCCTGCGCTCACTGGCTGTCATCTGCAACTTCTCCCACTGGAAAGACAACATGCTGACTGTGAGGCTCAGGCCCACAGACACACAGGGCTACATGGGGGAGAGAGCAGCGTGGATGGGTGCAAGTAGCTTTCCGCCCCCTCCCACTCTCCCGAACTAGATGATTTCCCAATACCCAAAGTCGATCTTTTTAAACCGCTTGGTTTCAACCAGGTACCAGGCACTGGTACTGTGTTGACAGCCAACTTTCTACGCAATGAAAAGAAGCTGGAATTGAAATGAGTTATGATCCACCATCAGCAACCCCCTAATCTGCTTATTCTTGCAAGCAGACATTAAATGGCTTAAGGACTCTATGGTTTCAATCCTTATGAAAACAGCATATTGACCCAAGACCCAAGCGGCACATTTTAAGTCTCCTTGACTTGCTGACTGGCATGGACGAGGGGAAAAAGAGGTTTGATGACTCCACAATGCACTAGCAGATGGGTCACACTACATTGTGAAGGTGATGGCGGAAGGCGCTCACTCTTTGGTCCTCTGCTACTTTGGCAGCAACAGCTTGAAATCGATGCTAAGAGTTCCTGGTACAAGCAGTCTCTGCCAGGCCCATCTCCTCTAGGAGCTCATTAATTTACTCCAAATAGCCAGATTTTCTTTTTCATTTACTGGTTTCCGAATCAGAAGAAAACACATAAAGATAGAGAAAAAGAACAAAGTGTAAACACTCTGCATATCCTCTGCCAGCCCTAGTCACAGCCTCTTTCCAGATGCTTCTATGTAGGATAGGCTGAAAGTAGAGTCTCAGATATTCTAAGTAGTTAAAGTGCCAGAAGATTCACCTGAGAGATCAGACTAGTAGGTACTTAATAAATTATGGGGCAGAACATTTTTTAAGTAGTTAGAACCTGCCTCCTCTAACATCTAGATTGCTTGCTGCCGTGATTTCATAAACTATCTTCATTTTGCTTCCTTCCTAACATGTTCTCCTGCTCCTTGATTTCCTACTATTTCCCAAAACACACTCAGCCCAAGCCTTTCAAATCGCCCCTCAAATGGTCACCCTCACCTTTTGCTGTATGCTTTTCTCCACATACAACCTGACCTCACTCTACCTCCAAGTCCTAATCTGTCAAGAACTACTGTAAACCCCAGACATCCCAGGGTGCCACCACCACTCTGCTGCCCCAGCACTCCAGGACACAATAAGCATTTCCCTCTCTAAAATTCTCACATGCTCCACCACCACATAATGTGGCATTTAAGTGGTATTACTATTATCTGATGTGCTATTATCTAATTACGTCACTTCCCCTTGAAATTTACACATTAAAGTTTTGAGATAAGAACAAGTCCAAAGAAAACCTATGCACTGGGCACACAGAGACACATTTCACAAACAGTCACATTTACGCAGGAGGCAACTACCAGGCAGGCCAAGCTCCTCTTCAAGGGAGCAGCCACATGGAGCCTGATGAGGGCTCCATCGCACATCATACGTGTGTTCCTTTCTTTTCCCTTCTATCCCCCCACCCTGCCACCCAGCAAATACTTATCACAAGCACATACAAATAAATTGACTATGTTACCCTATGCTTTGTGCTGGGAGAGATGCTAATTTCTAGTATGCTCCTAAACAGAGGCAAGACATGAACAGTTAATACATACAAATTAAATGCAGACCAACATGTCACAAAGCAGTCTGTGATCAAGAGCCAGATGGCTGACACAAACAAGTAAGCAGGTTTAATTTGAAGGAAAAAGAAAACATTACAACTGAATGGTCAGAAATAGCTTTTTCTTGAGGGGAGGGACTTGGAAGTGATATCAGAAGCATCGATCCCCACAGCACGCATGTACCCACCAGCCCCCACTTCCCAAAGAAGTGAACTGAGCAAGACCAGCTTCAGCCATCCAGGGTGCCAACTCTTCCCAAGGGCACTCATCTCAGCAAGCTGAAGGCACCTCCGAGGGTGTCCTTACACGTACTTTTCTCAAAGGCTTTAGCTTGGTCTCCATGATGAACTCGTACTTGCAGAGCTCACAGCAACGTGTGTCGGAGCTCTTGATCCACTGCTGCAGGCAGGCCTGATGCACAAAGTGGAGGCTCCCGGTGCAGTGACAGGGGGTGATCAGAGGGCTCTCCTCATCCCCTTCACAGTGACAGATCCTATGGCGGAAGGAAAGCCAGTCATTAGGAAGGGGGCCACACGACAGGGAAGATGACACTTCAGTGGAAGGTCAATCCCCCCCAAAGAAAACTTTCGGAAACAAACATCACAGAAGTGACTACAAGCACGAAAACATACAAACACAAATGCGAACAACGACTACGAACTAAAAATTTCTAGCTTACCGCACCAACATGGAAAGTCTGGATGGCATTTGGCATCAGGGGGGAAAAAATGATATAAGAAATGACAAAGCAGTCATTTTTGGTAAGACTTAGAACTTCACTGAATGACGATTTAAAGCAACATGGAAGTATCTTCCAGAACATAAAATGCTAAGACAGAGGAAAAATTTTTGTGTAAAACAAAGCCAGCATTCTACTCCCCAAAATACTAGTGATTTAAAGAGGGGATGATGTGCTTTTTAGCTATAATCACCAATCTCACACACAACTACACATCTCTGTCCTCTCTCGGGGAATAAACCTAAAATCCTAGACCTAAAAATACCATTATAACCTGCTACAATTTCATTTCCTTTTTCACAACCACTCACAGTAGTAACTGTGGATTTTACATCATTCATCATTCCAAGTGTGCATGCAGCAGGACGTAGTTACTAACCTCAAGGAACTTAATAGACTTTGAGAAACAGAGGGGTCTTTTCCAGCAGCTGGAGAGCAGGTATGGTTACCTGGCCTGAAAGGAGCTGGGTTCTGACCCTGGCCAGGCTCTCAGCTGTTTGTTTCTGTGAGAGGGATTTCTGGTCCAGTTGTCAGAAACCACAACAGCAGGCCCTAAAGAGGGGCAACTGGGAAAGTTAACATAACAGTTGTTACGAAAACTGAATTTTGAAAGATTTGGAAAGCCAGACAAGGATGTTGCATACCAGAAGAAAAAGATGAGAAGAAGAGTTGGGACCTGGGGTTAGAGGTGCCTCTATCCAAGTTAAAAAGAGGGAAGGAGGAGCTGCTGCAAAACAGCCTCCCCCTGTGCACACCATGCTGCAGGTAGAGCAAGGGGTGAAAATGAGGCCGGGAGGGACAGTCAATGTGTAAATCTAGACCATCAAGCTAGAAACATGGAGAGACTGTTTCTTTCAATTTCTTTATGCAAAGTCTACTTATTTCTAGTTGAGAAGAGTCTACTAGACCTTTAACATGTGTAGCTCCTCCATTTTATCATCTGTGAAACTATCTTGGGACTCATTATCATACCATTTGATTTTGTAAATGGTACCAATGGATTCTGCTGTAGAAAACTATTAACCCACAATTGTTTACAACTGCCCATCACTTCATTTTCCTGAAACTTCACATATCAAAGCCAGACGAGGCTGTGGAGGTAAGGGGAGCAGAGATGGCCAGAATGGTGGTTCTTGGAAAACCAACCTGCAGGCATCCCCTGAGGCAGACACAGGAGAGATGGGGGGGCATTTTTCAGAGAGAGGAGAAGGACAATCCAGGTCACTGTCCTTCTCCACTGAGCAGAGGGGCGCCCGCAGGACCTTGCTCTTCAATTTTGCAGATGTGCTGTCCTCAAAGACGTCATCATCTCCCATCTCCTCAGAGCAGAAACCCGTGCTCCCTGCCAGCCCACTGGAGGACTCGGCCGTGCGCAGGTGAGCAGCACAGCTCTCCAGCTCGTGAAACCTGTGCAGGCTGTTAGAACTGGAGCCATGCGAGAGTGAGAACAGATACCGAAGGAG
Source organism: Scalopus aquaticus (assembly GCA_004024925.1). Classification (NCBI taxonomy): domain Eukaryota; kingdom Metazoa; phylum Chordata; class Mammalia; order Eulipotyphla; family Talpidae; genus Scalopus; species Scalopus aquaticus. The sequence continues at coordinate 36,713 of PVIJ01011786.1, forward strand.
TCGCTGGCTTCTGGACATGGTGTCGCCATCCACTTTCTCTTCCAAAAGCGGGACACGCATGGTCCCCTTGCCAGCTTCCATCTCTGAAGCAGTTGAACGGTTGGCAGAAAGGGATGAAACACAGGAAAGTTTGGAACTGCCAAAAGGTTTGCAATTCAGGGTTCTTTTATCTTTATGATGAAACCTGTTAATTCTGACACACGGATCTTGAGGGAGTATCAACTTTCCTTCCGAGCAAGTTCTCTCCACATAGTCAAAATTTCCCAAAGTATCCGGGGCCTTCTCACCCACATCATTTAGGGACTTTGAGAACTTCAGTGTTTTTCTGGCTTTGGTATGCTTAGTAGGCTTCAAGGCCTGGGCCCATTCTGAACCACAGGAATTTCTCTTTGGTGCCTGTAATGCGTCCTTACAGATTACTGTCACCGTGAGCCCTTGGGTCAGGGAACTCTGGCACTGAGGAGCTTTCAAGACAACAGCAGACTGCACAGGACTGTGGTGACAACACTCAGAAAACACTGCACTGGAACTGCATGCAGAGAACAGTGGGATAAAAGCACAGAAAGTAAAAACCATTTTGAGAGAACGGACATCAAAGTGAAGAAACGAAACTCGTGTGGTAACTTGGTAAGCAAACAGCACATAAAAACTGGGCCAACTGTTTACAGCAACACTATACTGGCCAAGCAAATGGGAGATCAAGAACCTACAGACATTAATGCCTATTTCCAGGAAGCACACGAACCATCGTAGCATCTGAAGCGGCATGTTACCTGCAGATGTCCTGATTGGATGGCGTGACAGAAGTGCGAGAGAAGGCGGACACTGGAGCCGAAGCCAACGAGGGACCCCCAGCCTGCAATGACACACCTCCAGTCAGTTTTCAGGGAAGAGTCAAGAAGACCGTGAACACCTTCTCCTTCTGAATAGCAGTGGGAAGAGAATCTAAGAAGGTCTACTTCCTCCTGCTTCATACGTATACCTATTAGTTTCCTATAAGCCAAAGCAAAGCCAATCAAACAGCACTCTTCTTTTCCTATATGCGGTTAAAAGCAAAGCCAAAAAATATCTGAGCGTCTGGAAATGCACCACCTGTCTCCTGCAGATTCAGTGGTCATTTATTTCTCAAGCCTCTAAATTTAACTATTTCATACATTAAGTCCAGAAACCAAGTACCCATGGAGTTTATACAAAGCCAAAGCAATGTGAGGTACCAATCTCTGCCAGCATCTGCCTCCCTCACCCAGCACTCTTTACCATAGTTCCTGGGTAATCCTAATCAAGGCAGCAGACTCTGAGCACTCTCTCCTACCTCACAAACTCATGGTTGTGAACCTCACTACCTGGGAGGGCTCTTTATACGCAAGGGAGACGACCTGAACCAGCCACCGACCCTTGGCTCCATCCTGGGCCCAGGAGGGGGCTGAGCAAAGAGTGTTCCCAAGAGTTCTAACTTGGGATTGTGAGTCTAGAAAAATAATCAAGCCAAATTATATTTAAAGAACATGTAGCAAGAGGTCATGAGTTAGATCAGGGCCTCTGAGGGGAGTGGACAAGTCAAAGTCTGAGAGAAGACGTAGGAGGGTAAAGGAAGCATCACAGTGGGAAGAACAAGTGGATGGAGAGAAACAGGAACAGGGAACACAGCCTGGCTAAGGATATAAAAACCGCCACTAGAAGGTGCCCCAGCTGCCCACCCTACCAGCCTATGTAGGGGGCCTTATCCAGACTTAAATTCCTGAATTGCCATGGCCCAGAAGCCCCGTGCATATTCATATACATGTGTTCTTCCCTCCTTACAACTGTCAGCCTGACTGAGCTTCTGCTCCATGCAACCCTAACCAGCCACACGGACACCGTGCTGAGTCTATTATCAAGAGCAAGTCCACATCACCCCCCACCCTCTCCAAACCCATTCAAATGGCCCTTTAACCTTGATGCTCGATTCATAATTCCCCAGCTGAAGTGCACCTCCACTCTTACTAAATGCCTCCCGCAGGGAACACCCTCATCCAGGCACTCCAGCTGAAAAGGTCAGCGCCCAGCACAGGCAGTGCCACTGTGAGAAACTCTCCCCATCCCCTTCTCTAGCAAATGCTCTAGAATGTAGAGAGCCAGGACTAGCATTCTGATTGGGGTGCTCACTGGACTACTAAAGAAGCCTTGTCCAAGAAGTTACATATCATCATGCCACATGCATGTGCCCAAGTTAGTCAGCATTACTCAGTACATCTCTGGGCCTCCAAAAAAACACATCTATTTTCTAACTGAATGTACATAGGAGCACTAAGTCTATTTTCTTTGAAACTACCACTGATCAAAGTTCTTAAAGAGCCACATATTAATTTATCTGGAGTCACAAAAATGACATCCCCCAAACATCTGTCACACTTTGTTATAATTCTTAAAACAAACTGAGGAAGGGTTGGGGCATGTAGACGTTCCATTGTCAGGTTCCCACCTCAGGAACCATCCTCCTCTGCCCTCTCCTGTGGCCTCCTCCTGGGCAGCTACCACAGGCTCCACCCCATGGGCTCCTCTGCCTCAGCCCAGACAAGAGAGCAGGCATAGGCACCATTGCTGAGACGCCTGAAATGAGCACACAGGGCCTTGCTGCTCAGAGGAGCCACTACGGACCCAAACTTCTATAGTCTGTCCATTTCCTAACAGTACTAATTCCACTCAGAGACTAAACGCCTCCTAGAGCTTTCTGTTCTCTTCTTTTACAACTGAGGGTGAAGAGCTCTGCTTATTGTCTATAAGCAAAGCCAGAAATGTATCACGAAGGCTGCAAGCTGGTCATGGTAGGTTGCAGAGAAGTAGGAGCTGCCACCATACCTCCCCAAGTAGAGCTTGGATAAACAGAAGACAGGAATGTCTGGCTATATTCACTTCCTTGTCCCCTCACACGTCTGAGGTCAGTTCTTCTTCTTCTGTCTGTTGCCGGGTCAAGTTCAGTCACTGGAACTGAGTTACAGCAGAAATCCCATCCCCAAACAGGGGATGAAGAATGTACTTACTGCTCACTAGGAAGAAAGAGGGAATTACCTAGTTATCTCCTTCCTTGTTACCTTCAGAAGAACACGATCCTCTGGAAACCACACACATGTTCCTGCATTCTAAAGGGAAGGAACACCCTGTGGAAGGAAAAGTGGGGTCTCGTCTGGAGAATGAGGCCCCACAAGGTCAGTATTGTTGGAAAAGACAGATCTCTGACAGGGAGCCCAAGTCAAGATAATATCCATGCCTCAACAAGTCTCTCACTGTTCTGAATTTTAAGTCCTGTCAAAGAGGAAAGTCTGGGGTAATGAATCATCACATGCCTATCCAAGATGGGGGTCAGGCTCAGAAGTAAGAGGGAAGAGCCTCCTAGAGCATCAAGGAAGCAGTCAGTACACACACACACAAACACACACACACACACCAGGACCTGTAATCACTTGGCCACCAATTTCCCCTCAGCATACCACCAGGAACTCGCAGGGGTCTGTCTGTACTTGCAGCAGAGCATCAAGCCTGTGAGAGACAGTGGCAGTAGTCCCAAGCCATTACAGGACTTGGAACAGGTTTAGGAAACAGAATGGTCCCAGCAGTCTTTATTCTCTATTCCTACCTTCACTTAATCCTCTCCAATCACATGCACACGCAAAAAGCAGATAATATCCAAGCTTCAACAAGTCTCCCAATAACAGGGAAAAAAGGCTTCTTATTAGATCATGAGACACTGAGGGAATGTGAAAAAAAGCTACTTTCTGGTGTTTTATACAAATACATAGCAACAAATGCCTTATTGTGGCTGGCTCCTTCCTCAATAAGAGCAAGGAAGTGAGTAAGATTTGTGAGGCCGTCAGAGCACACATAGGAGGCTCCTGTCACCGGCTAAAGAGGAACATGTGTTCTGAAGGGTAGTTTACGTGCAAAATGATGCCCAAAGCACGGGATGCCATAGCAGGCAGAGTAAAATCTATCAACACACTAACGAGAACTTAAAAGATTGGCTGATCAACAACAGCAAAGATAAAATGAAGCCTATAGCTTCAAATATGGTCTAAGTGGGGAAGTCAAGGGCCTTGCATCCCCACTCAGAAGCTCCCCTCTTCTCCAGCCTCAGGGGAGCAAGTGGGAGACTATGGGGTACCAACCACTGCAACAAAGAAAACCCTCTCCCCTTGAAAAGGATTATTCACACTGGGCTCAATAGTTACTAACAAAACACATACATGTTCATAATGAGAAAATTCAATTTGTCAAGAAAACTCAAGCCTTTTTTGTTCCTGAGGTTCTGTGTTGGTTCCAAATGAGACACTTTCAAGTCATAAAAAGGAATGTAAAGCCATCTCACCACAGAAAAATTTTCATAAAAATCCCCTCTTATTAAGATATAATCAATTATGCCAAAATAAACGCCCAGATTCTGTCTAGGCCTAAATCCCACTTGCTTTTATTTCTTAAGAATGACAAATACATTTAGACAATTTGCTTTCTGCTGTACTCAAGTCACTTAAGTGGCTGCCTTTCCTATCAGATTCACTGTTTTAAGTAATTTTATTAAGTCTGCCAAAAGCGTAAGGAAAACAAAAATTTTCCAAATATCCTTGGTAAAAGTTGGCATTCTGCCTTTCTTGGCTTCCTTCAGAGAGAACTTCCTGTTGTTGGAAGGGTTATTCTGACACTAACCACAGCTGATTTCTCAGTCCCCAGAAGGAACTTACCAATTTTACCTGGGGGCTCCCTCGCTGCAGGACGCCAGCCCCACCTTCCCCAGCTTGCTTTCAGCTTCTCTTCCTTCACCTGCCCCTTCCAGTAGGTTTCTTCCCAACCTCCCTTCCACTACACCTCCTTCCTTCTCTGTTGCAAACAACCATAGGGTCTTTTTTTCATTCACCAACAAAGCTGTTTTTTAACTATTGGGATTGTAGGCCCCCAACAAAAGTGAATTTGTCCCTCTAATTTGCATCAATAGGTATAGGGCCATAAGAAATGGTCTGGTTGGGTTGATTTGTTTTTAAGCCATGAGGAATTTAAGAACTGGAAAAGAAGCGTAGGAGGGAAGTAGGATTCATGTTTACACAACTGATCTTATGTTACAGTATATCAAAACTAAGAAAATAGATAAAAGGGGAAGGAATACACATGGTCCTTAAAACATAAAAAGATGGTAAAACTCACAATAATACAAAAATACAGATTGTAGAAATACAAATTAAAAACTATATGAGACATACCATCCTCGACAAAAAAAGGTTTTTGTTTTTTTAATCCAATTAATACATATACCGGTAAATGTCTGAGAAATAGGCTTGCTAGTAATATTGCTGGTGGAAAAACAAACTACTAAACCTCTCTAAGATGGCAATTTAGCAACTTCTCTCAAAACCACAAATGCACATACACTCTGTCCCTTCTTTCTTTAGCAATTCATCCTCACACACATGCAACAAAGAGAATGGACAGTATTGCGATGGCAAAGGACTGCTATCAACCTCAAAGTCTGTCAGCATGGAGCTGACGGAGTCAATACTGATGCATCAATACAGATAAACACCAGGCAGTCATTAAAAGAAAGGAAAGTTCACCATGCCCAGCAATGGGGACATGGCGGGAACAGGCAGCTCCATGCTGTGTGCACCGGACTGCCTGTCAGTGGACTGGGGCACCTTCCAGAGCTCCCAACAGTGATCTCTTCTGAAACATGGAAAGAGACCAGGAAACCTGGACCGCTGGACACCAACTTCTCCTCATGGAAACCCTTCCCAACCATTACATACCACTTTTACCATGAACAGGTATTTCCTAAATTCTCACTAATAGATAACATGCAATTGAAAATTTAAGAAGTAAAAGAAAACTATAGAACCACAACCAACGATTTTCTAACTAAGAAAGTCATTAAAGAAATCAACTTAGTGGCTCATGACCTACATCTTAAAAACTACTAAGGTAGATGATGGAGAGCATCTTTCATAATAAGGATTAAGTCCATGAGGGAAAATTTTTTTTTTTTAGTTATGTGTAGTGAACTAAGTTCAATGTAAAAACTACTTCTTCAGAAAGATCAGGGTCAAAAAACTTAAAATTTATTGAACTGCTATATTCCTACAAAATATCAAAATGAGTAAAAAGATGATGGCTAAATCAAAAGAGCATGCTACATTATCAGCACAGAGATTTCACAAGCACAGGGCTCTCACAGGACCAAGGAAGAACCCTCTACTGTACATAGATACGTCTGGCACTTGTATTACATTTCCTCTGCTGGGTAACAGATTACCACACAGACAGTGGTTTAAAACTACACAACTGTATCACCTGATGCATAGCAGGATGGGCTCTTCTGCTCAGGATTTCCCTCCTTTCTGGGTGCTCTGCGTTCATTCAGGTTGTTGGCAGGATGCAGTTCCTCACAGCTTTAGGATCGAGGCCCTAGTTTCTTTGTTAGTTGTCGCCAACGCTGCCTGCATGCCCCACTGACCCCTGCCTGTGCACTCTTGTTTCCAATCTCTGACATCTTCTTGTACCCCCAACAGGAAAAAGCCCTCTGCTTTAAAGCACTCATGTGATTGCACTATGAGGCCATGGGAGTGACAGCTCATCATATCCACAGGTGCTAGGCAGTGGGGTGGGATATCTTTGGTGGACCATTTTAGAAATTCTGCTTACCAAAGACCACCTTGCATTTACTTTCTGCTCAGAATGCTACTTCCCACCCTACTCCTAAACCAAGAGATAGTAATCTGCTGATTAGTGCCAGCTCAGCAGCCCTGATTTCATATAACAAAGCCAAATACAGTCTCACTTAGTATTTGGATACAACTACAATATACAGACTGGCATTGCATTTCAGCAAACTTTCTGCTTAGCACAGAAGTTACTCTATGAAAACAAATGCTTCCTTATGAGAGACTTGGATTTCTATAAATGCCCAGCTGTGTTCAACTTCAAAAATGAACTAAATTAGAGGAGAGGCAGTTCTGTGGCTACTCTGATACATACATGTTGACTCTTGATGGAAGGCTCTGCCAAGAACCAGCTTACACAATGGCAATTCATTAACTGGCCATTAAAAGGGCAAATGCAGAATATATACAATATAGGATTCATAGAGGAGAGTGTGCAATAAAAACTACTGAATTCTAAAGTGAGTCCATTATAAATGACTCTCAGCATTGCCTAGCAAGTGGTGCTAACACTGAGTTCTTTTCTTTGTTGTCCTTTCAGAGAGAGTTAGATTTTATACGAAGAGTAATATACCCCCAGCATGAGGAAGGCCATGTATCATAGAGGCAAAGCTACAGTTAAAGGGACTTTCTCATGACTCATCTTCCAAAGGTCTTTAAGCTACAGCTGGGGAGCTTGCAAATACAACTCATTTTCAATAAATTACAATGGGCAATGATTTTCTGTGCAAAGATGGTTTCATATTCCCAGAAACTACAGGATGAACCATATAGACGCAAACTCACCTGAAATAACATGCTCTAAGGGCTGTTTCTGAGTTACTCACAGTTCAAAAGGTCCCTTTACTACTACAGACCTCTTTTAAATAATTCTTCAATATAATCAAAATGTATTTTCATTTCTAAGAATTCTCCCTTGAGCAAATTCTAGGATGGTAACAAAGTCTCTGACTTTTGACTCAGAAGTCCTCACGAGGTCTACTGAGACCACTCCTCCAAGCACAGAACTCCTAAGGGCTTACCTCTGGGTGGGGCCGGGGAGGGTGGGAGTTTAATCATTTAAAAATCAGGTCAACAATCCACAAGGTTGCTGCAAGGATCAAATAACAAGATGCAGAAATTTGACACAACCATTCCAGAAACACCTCCACCACGCAGCAAAGCTTCCATGTGCACCGCAGTGCGTGACAACTTGCAGAGAAAACTTACAGGTATCTGTGCTATGAAAACACCTTGTCCCAACAGAGGTTACCACCGTTCACTCACTCGGAATGGAAGGAGTTTCTGCCCAGGCTATGTATCTGGCAAGTGAACCTAAGGCCTGGGAAAATGTGACAGAGGGAAACCGGGAGGTAAGAATGACTGGCCTCAAACTCAATGTTACTGTTCCTCCTCTAAAGCTAATTGAGCCAGAAGCGGCAAATGAAATCAGTAATCTTTTTAAGCACACACCCTCCCTGCCAAAAGAAGTTTCAGAAACCTTCTTGTAACCCCTTTGCAGGCCCCAGTGCCCACCCCAGGGCCACCTCTGCTCTGCTCCGCAGTGGTAGTCACCCAGCACTCCATGTACTCCACACCCTCCTCCTCCTGGGGCTGCTCTCACAGTCCACCCAGCACAACTAGTCCTCCCCCTGGTTCTCCTCAAAAAGGGCTTTTCTTCCCTATTAGTCACTGTATTTGTTCTATGTGCATTTCCTTTATAGCACTTATCAAGTCCAGAAAAGGATGTTTCTGGAACAATACGTTGCCTTAGAAGCTGCTGTTTGGCCTAGCATAGTGCCTGTCTGGTGCATAGTAGGTGTTCAATGAATATCTGAATGAATGAAACACTCTGGCATGACTGTGTCTCTATTAAAATAACCTATGACAGATGTTCTCAAACTTGACGGTGTCAGAACCCCTTTACATTCTAAAAAATAATTAAGGCCTCTGAAGAGTCTGTGCTGATGTGAGTTATGTGGATCAACCTTTACTTTACTAGAAAATTTGAAAACCACCAGCACACATTTCTTCAATGTCAGTGAGGAGATGTCATGCCACTTAGCTTCCTGAAACTCCAGTGTACACTTGTGACAAAAGAGAATGAAAGAGGTAAATAACATCTCACTCTTATTGTGAAACTGGTTTTAATTCACCCCTTCCCCCAGGAGACCCAGGATCAAATTTTGAAAACTTCTGGTCTAAAGCTTTGGCCAAAAAATAAGTTGTAAGCAGTCAGAAGAAAAAAAAAATACAAAACTATGATCAAAGGGGAGCCAAATAGCCAAACCCTGCCCATGGTGCTCCATCAGGATGCAAAGTAAGGCTGCGTGGGCCCAGGGTGGAAGCAGGCTGCCGCCACTTCATGCCATTCACCTCAGCCAATTCTTCCTTCTCGTTTCAGCTGCATGAGAACAGGTATCATGTCTTGGGCTAGTTCCTACTGTCAAAACAAATTTAGAAAGGCACATTTTGCCTTATACTTAATCTGTAAGTCTGAATAACTTATGTTTATCACTGGCCAACTTTATGTTCAGAAACGGAGGGACACACTTTGATCTTGACAACCACACTAAGGTGTGTGCTAAGCCGGCCTCCCTCCTAAAGTGATATTTACCTCTTGATATATAACATTCTGCTGTCTCTCATTCCTGTCTAATGGCAACAGTACCTAGAAAATATTTCAGGGATCTAGGATAGTCAAACAAAAGTACAACAGTTTAAATAATCTTTAAAGATGTCCGATCTGGCTTCGACCCAGGAATATTTGGTCAACCAGAGGCATATAATGTTCCTGGGATCTGAGGAAAACTATGCAGGGCCATGAAATATTGTGTAAGGTTCCAGCATTCAGCAACCGCTGGAGCATAGTGAGCCTGCCTGACTGCCTGGAGGGCTCGCTAGCTTCGGGCTCGAGTGGATGTCCAGTTTCCCATTCCCCAGTAAGTGCTACTAGTCATGAGCTTGCTTAAGAAATCTTGTCCTCTGGACCACGGCTGACTCCCAGGGCAGAATGAAAATGCTTCTCACAGGGTGAATGAATGCCATGTCCGTGTGCTGCCCCTTCACACACCTAAGCCTACGCTGACCTGTTGGCCAAGGCTTGATAAAGTCCAGCCCCTACATTTGGCCTGGCCTCAGCCAGTTCCTGATATCTAAAAAATTTCCAATTGGATTTCAAGCCTCCTCAAGGCATTTCAATGTTCGCCTTGAGGATTTTCAGCTAAAGTACAGCAGCCCTCACGGGACTGACCCTTGGTTACAGGCACCCCGCAGTCAGGCGTCACGTGACAGTCAGCACTCCCAGTGGAGAAGGGTGCAAACGCCTTCCTGGCATCTCCACCCAAAGTACTGGATTTCCCAAGGAGGTGACAAACCAGTTTTCTTCTATAGTTAAATCCTATCCTGGCCTACTCCATCTCACCTTTTACGTCCTGTTTCTACATCCAGCCACAGCTTCCCTGAGCAGTCCTTCTAACTTCAGTTCCTTGTAATTCTCTACTCCACCCTATCTTTTACCTTCATAACAGCCCTCTCCATCTGTAAGTATTTTATAAGGTCTGCTTGCTCCTCTCTCCTCTGAGCATCCAAAGAACAATGTCTGGCACAAAGTTAAACATTGGACAAAATCTGAACTTTCGCAATCCCCGTAAACACTGGGCCTTCATGTCAAAGTTAGAGATGAGGACACCATGCCAGGTGATGTCACAGTCTGCGGGTCAAGATCAGGAATGGTACGTACCCCTGGACAGGGATCGTGCATGTCACCACACCCTGAAGCGGTGGCCTTCCACAGCCTCCAGGATCACCTGAGTCCACACCGAGGCCACGTAGGGCACCTGGAGGCATTCCCCTCGCCAGTCCGTGCTCCACGTCACCCTGGGAGAGATGGCGACCTGACATGCAGAGGCTGCAGATCACACTACAACAGAAATACCACCTCCTCCCTCCCTTCTACTGCACAGCCCCCCAAGCCCCCTTGTCTGTCAGAGCTCTAGTTAACAAAGAACAAACCAGAACCAGTGGTGGGGGAACAGAATAAGAGTTTCAGTGACAAACTGAAGAACATATTTTTTAATAGTTATGTTTTAATTTCGCATGAGAAAATAAGCAAATGAAAAATGATTTCAGATACTATGTAATAGTATATGTTTTCCACTGTAAGCAATTTTAATATAGTGAGTTGGTTTAAAGAAAATGACTAAGCAAACAATTGCATAGGTTGCACACAGGGAAGGGTGGGCTGCAGACTGCTCACATCTGGGGAACACAGCTTCAGGACTAGTCAGCTGGCCTACATGATCAAGGACCATAGCTGGGCAAAGGCCAGGTGGGGCTGCACGAACAAATGCATTCAAACGCCCATCTTTCCACAGATGGGCATGCTACCAGTTTCTTCAGTCACTTGCAACAAAACAGATCTTTTCCTGGGGGCAACTCTGCTACTTCTTAAAAATGAAACAGTTTCTACACATTCCTACAATAGCATCACAAACTGTGCTAGAAACTATAAAGGAAAAGGCTGCTGATGGGCCTCCCCGGTGGCGCAGCGGTTGAGCACTGCGCTGTGGAGCTGTTGGCAGCGGTGACGCGAGTTCGACGCCCGGCCGGGGAGAATCCCACATGGTGCGGCAGACCTCTCCTGCCTCGCCCGCTGCTCCCCTCAGCAGTGTATTTCTGATCTTCCTGTTCTGCTACCCGCTCTGTCTCTGGTGAACCCTCTCGCCGCCCCACGCCTCTGGCCTATACCCCAGCTTGTATGTATAAATAAAAAAAAAAAAAAAAAGAAAAGGCTGCAACACCCAAATGAGTGGCATCACTTAGATTAAGGAAAGGTATCCAGGGAAAGCACCTCTAAATTAAGACCTGAAGGAGAAACAAGTATTAGGAAATAACCTCTCAAGCATTCCATCCAAAGGGGTCAGCGTGTGCCAGGCATGCCGACAGGACAGAAGTTAGCCTGTCGAGAGTCTTCAAGGAGGCCACTGTTACTAGGTCATGCTGACCAAGGGGGCTTTCCGCCGGATGAGGAGGCAAGTGGCCAGGGCCAGATCACCTGAAGATCCAGCACATCAAGGTGTGCAGTTTGAATCACATTCTAAATGCAATGTGAAGTCACTGCAAGTTTGAAAAAGAAGCATTAGGATCCTATTTACCTGGTTACTGAGATGGAAGATGATTTGAGTGGTGGTAAGAATTAAGACAATTCTGGGGAAGCTACTTCAGTAGTTCAGAAGGCCTGTTCCCAAAAGGTAGCTGTGACAACAAAAAGGAACAGCAGGCAGGATTGAAAGTGTCAAGTACAACAAACATGTAGTGAGCACCTTCAGGGCTAGCGTCCATCTTTGGCTCTGATGCGTTCCCTTAATCCCTAAATAAGACAGAAGAGCTCACATAAAAGGCAAAGACAACAGGAAAAAAATTCAATAAAGACTCTGACAATGATGAATGCCCCGTTAAAAATAAAACAGGAAAAGATGACTAGGGGACCATTTAGGTGATTAGGATGGACCACTAGAAAGAGGTGACAGATTTCACTAAACCCTGCACTTGTCACAGAGGGTCAATAAATGGCATTCACTGATACCATTACTATTAATCAAAACAAGTTGAGTACTGAGTGAAGACTGTGCCATCAGAATTGACAAACATCTCTATATTCTTCCTTTATCTACTCCGTAAAAGGATTGAATTTCAATGTCCATTTTGAAGACAGTAAGGTACCACAGACCTACCAGTCTCTTACACATTCTATGTTTGTTTCCTTCTTTAAAAGGTGACTGTAGTTTCTGAGACCAAAATATAGGGAGGGGAGAAGCCTCCAAAAAGTGCTGAAATAATCACTGTTACAAAATCTAGACAGAACACTAAGAGACAGACTGAAGGTTTACTTTCTCCTGTTCTCCACCTCTAACTTTATATGCAAGAACCAGTAAGCAGCAAATAGTAAACTGTAGAAGCATAACACAGACTGCAAGTGACTTATTAAGCTGACTGATTAACGTGAGCACCAAACCAGTGCTGAACCCAGCTGTAGGATGAGTTAGCAGAAAAAGTCTACTGACAGAGACAACAGTGAGTCCAGGTAGTATAAATGGTGGCCTTTTCGTCTATCTTCTATCTTAAGGGTATGACACATCTGCTACACTAAAGATAGAGTTTTATACATCACGGTCTAAAAGTGACTTCAAAAAATGTTTATTTTATAATTACTGTAATAAGAAACTGCATTCTCAAAACCACATTCTTTAACAGCAGCCCTGCCCTCAATTCCCAGCCCCACTTCACTGATTCATGCCAAACAGCTTGCTATTATGCTAGTTTATGGAGTACATTTTGCAAAAAAATCTTCACGCTAAATGTGTTCACTGGGAAGTCACCTGAGCACACACCACCTGAGATTTTCCTCTGAAGATGGAGGAGGCCCAGACCTCTTTGGCTGTGCTCTGCAGCAGAAAACTTTCAGGTTTTCATTTCCTAATGCTTATTTCTCCTGCTCTAAAAGTGTTCTACTATGGAGCTAAAACTGCTCTTAAAGAAAATTCCAATCCTGCCTAGAAGAAATCTCCAGTGGCCATGCTTAGTTTATGTCATCATTTTACGCCAACAATAAGCTCAGTGTCTGGCACAGAGAATACACAGTAAATATTCTGCCTTTGCTGAGTCACAAAATAACAACTAAGGACTATCCTGGGATCACCAGGGTATGCGAAAGGCACACAAGAGTCTGTTTACTAACCCACCACAGTGAGTGACGTGTCCTTGCAAATATTATCTCCTAAGACCACATACATACAGCTCCTTGCAAACATTATCCCCTATGGCCCACAACCCTGAAGATTGTATTATTACCCTAATTTGCTATTCAAAACATTAAAATTCAGGGCCTCCCTGGTGGTGCAAGGGGTTAAGTCTCAGCACTATGAAGCTATCAGCAGCATAAGTTCCATCCCCCACCAGGGAGCTCCCCACATGGTGCAGCAGACCTCTCCTGCCTCGCCGCTGCTCCCCTCAGCAGTGTTTTTCAGTAGGTCCACCTGTTCTGCTCCCCACTCTGTTTCTGGTGAATTCCTCTTACCTCCCCCACCTCTGGCCTACATCCCCGCTCTTGTATGCATAAATAAATAAATCTTTTTTAAAAAATTAAAATTCAGAGAAGTGTCCTTCCTCAAAGCCACATGGATAGTAAATCCTCATCCATCTAACTCGGAAGGCTTCATAGAGCAACTCCCCAGACTTGTGCTCAATCCATAAAATGTTGCTCTAGACACTAGAAACCAGTGGTTTACAGACGTTTTTTTTTAAATACAACTATTTGTTCTTTCAAATAAAGTTTTACTAAAACCACAGACATATATCTGAGGTATAGGATGATGTCTTCCTTCAGAACTGCTCTTAGCCATTGCGGCAAGGCAATGAGTACTACTACATGTTTCCAAAAGGTTTAATACATTCTAATTAGACAGATCACCTGGATCTGCACCTTCTCCTTTTTCTTGATGCTTAAATGTTGGACAGCTCCTTCAAACCACATTATGGCAAAACCAGTCATTTTACTCAGACATTAATAATGATCTTCATAGTTCTAGAGCTCAGTTCTGTAGCTCCAATGTTCATGGTTGAAGGAACAGCAAAAGAAAAGAAATGGAGATTAGACTAGGAAGGCGTATTTGGTGAACGGTATTCTTTTGAGGTGGCGAAGGCCCATGACTCGAGTGACTGGACTGGTGGGAAGGCGGGTCAAGTGTGAAGCAAGGAGCACACTCTGTAAATGACTTTTCTTTTACGCAAAACTAAATGTAAGGATGTTATTATTATATCATAAATATTCCTTAGAACAGATTAATAGAGGATATGTTAGACTGTACCCTTAGTTTAAAAAAGTAGGGTTATCTCAGTGAAATATCTGTGTAGTTCAGAAATTGAAAGGACATATACTATGACTCCTTATTTCAGAGTACTTAGGGGGCCTGAGACATCAGGACAGGTTTTGTCACATTGTTCAGATTTTCATGTTAGTGTGTGACTTACTGGTACAGACATGGGAGAAGGCCCATCTCTGCAAGGAACCTGCACGGACATATCTGCACAAAGTGTTAGCCAGAGCCAACATCTGGGTTGAGAAATAAGCAAAGAAGCAGCAAGTTCACTATACAAGACACTTGTCTGCTAGCTCCTGGGTCATACCTGGCATCTGCTGTGCATTTTGGCAGGCCATCGAGTAACTACACCATGCACATGTCAGTGCCGTCAGAGGGCCAATTCACCCTGTCAGCCCCCCTCATCCTGGTCACCTTCCAGCTGGAAGTGGCCTTCTGTTTCAGTTCTGGTCAGTGAGATGTAAACAGATGTCAGCAGTTGGGTGGAGCTTCTGGGTAAGTTTCTGCCTTCCTGATGAAAAAGAGAGACTGACTCCTCCATCTTTATCATTCATATTCCTGCCAAAGCTATAGCCATGGTGCCTGGAGATCCAGTTCTTATCTTGAGAACCTGAAGTGTTAAGTCTGAGGATGACAATATTCTAAGGAAGGTGACAAAGAGAGAAAAGAAAGTCTCTTTGATCTGGCAACACCAGTGAGCAACTGTGTCAGGCTTTGGCCATCTACATCCAGACATGTTGTCACTGGAACCACATAAATCCATAATTATTTAGGTCACCAGAGTTAATTTTTTATTTTTGTCACCTAATTGAGGTGACAGATCCTCTGGTGACTCTCTGAGATATCCTTTACCTGAAAGTAAGTGGTTCCCACTGGAAGAAATGCGGGTTTCTTCTATTAGTCATTCCCCCCTTAGAATTCCCTCACTAGTAGAACAAAACAGCCATATGCTTTTTTTGTATCGTTCCAGAGCAGATTAAAGAAATGTATCCAGAACTTTATGTATTAAAAGAAAACATTAAAAACACATGCCACATGTAAGAATATAAAATACCCCACTATAAAATTAACATATTTCAGTGGGACTCTACCTTAGAGATGTTACTTGAGTGACTCATGGAATGTCCCAAAGTCTTCTCATTCTGCAAGAAAACCAAACAGATGTTAAATATAAAGCTTGGCTCAAAATGTGAGAAGAACAAGTAATCAATCACGACAATGCTACTGACAAATCATTCTTTTGACTAGAATTTGCTGAGCATAAATTACTCTGTACTGGCTAGCCATCAGCTACTGTAGAGTTCAGCAAAGATGTATAAAACAACTGTCCTTGTCCTGCAGGAACTTAAATTAACAAAAGAACAGGAATTTAGAATTAACTGTAAAAATATGAGGGCGATAAATGCCTTACTACACATTTGAGAGGAAGTTCCACACAGATATAAAAGTTGCTCTGTCTGGGCCTCTAAGTGCTATCACCGCTACTGCCTGAGTTCCATCCCCGGACAGTTCCATTCCCCCCACATATGGCGCAGCAGACCTCTCCTGCCTTGCCCGCTGCTCCCCTCAGCAGTGTATTTCAATTAATCCGTCCCTTCTGTTCCCCACTCTGTCTCTGGTGAATCCTCTGACACACACACACACACACACACACACACACACACACACACACACACACCCCTCTGGCCTACA
>PVIJ01011787.1:0-52967 GCA_004024925.1 Scalopus aquaticus
ACTTATAACAGGAATATAGGGGAGCCAAATAAGAAAGCAACATTCAGCAGGGAGGGAGGGGAGGGGGAGGGCTCAAAGGGGGGGAGGAGGGGAGCACGGAGGACTATGGTGATGGCTCCACGGGTGAACAGGTGGTGGTAACTTATGGGGAATACATAATAATGTAAAAGATACGAATAACAAAAATAAATATTATATTTAAAAAAAGAATATAAATTGAGGTAACTACAAATGGTTTTAAACATTAGGTGAGTAATAAATGTAATTAAGTGGAGATAGAAATTTAAGATTTAGATGGGACCAAAGCAAATTCTTTTTTTTTTTAAAGATTTATCTTTGCATACAAGCTGGGGTGCAAGCCAGAGGTGTGAGAGGGTGAGAAGGCTCACCAGAGACAAAGCGGGGAGCAGAACAGGCAGATCGATGAAAATACACTGCTGAGGGAAGCAGCAGGCAAGGCAAGAGAGGTCTGCCCTGCCATGTGGGATTCTCCCCATGGGCATCGAACTCACACCTCCGCTGCCGACAGCTCCACAGCGCTGCACTAACCTGTTGGCGCCACCAGGGAGGCCCCCAAAGCAAATTCTTAAAACAATTTCAATTTTCAAACAAGTTTTTGCAAGACGTCAAAACACCACAATATTTGTAACTATAGAGATAAAATTATGTGTTATGACATTTTTCGATCATCACTCATATAGACGGATGCAAGAATGATCACAAAGTGAGTCAAAGTGAATTAAGGAAATTTATTAAATAGATTTGAAAAGTATCTATATCCTTTTTTCAGCATCATATATTGCCTAAACATCACTTTCAATTTCTGTTTCCTAATATCATCCATTTGTCAAGAAACTACAGTTTCATGGGGACTGACCATTAACTGAATCCAGAGCAGAGATTCTGATACATCTAAGCCACTATGGCAGGCCCATTCCCCTTAACCTGTGACCAGTGGAACTTGGCACACATTCAGCTGTGGCCAGAGATTGGAGGATAAGCTACCGTGGGTTTTTTGAAGATACATTTCTTTATTCTCAAACAACAACAAACTAAAAGAATCCAAACTCTCTTCTTTGGCAATTGCTGTCTTGGGAAATCATACCTAGAAATGCTATAGCCATTTTGCAACCCCTAGAAAAACAAATTTGAAAGGTAAATATTTAACATATTAAGGATGACAGTGTATGGCGTGAGTGTGGGGAGAATTATGGATTCTCGATGATATTAATAAACCAGACTTTTCAGTGAGATTAATAATAATTATAATGCTCTCGTTGTTCAAGACATTTTGAATTGCATTTTTTGTTTCTTCTAGTTAAAATATTCCTAAAAGATATAACTTCTTTAACACATAAGCAAACCCTGTCCGGTGATCAGCATGAAATGAAATTAAAAGATCTAAGCTCAAAAAATAAAAGGAAAAGAAACAAACTGGGACATTTACTAATGACTCTTTATACCACAAATAACCCAATATTCATATACACACCCATTCATATACACAACTTTCAAAGAAAAAAAGGTTTAATTTCATAATTTTTCTTCAAAGCATGTAATGATGCCTAAATAATTAGTTACACAGATAATATTGATATAGCACCATTTATAACAATGATCTGGTATTATGTACACTGCATAATCAGTGTGTTGATTCTATTTTTCAATGATGTACTTTTGACACAATGAGAAAGAAACTAAGATAATTATAAAAGTTAGTTTGGGGACAAAATTTTTAATTCTTATCATCCATTGGGAGATAGTGGTTGAGCACATACACTGTATCATTGAATTGGTGTCTTAGTCACCGAATCCTAGTGTGTGAGTGTCGTGTGTGTGTGTCTGTGTGTGTGTGTTTATGTTCTCCCACACATATAATGCTCTGGACACCAACTGGGTATCCTACAATTTGACTTAATTCAGATCAATTCTGACTCTATCTACATGAATCAGATCCCTCAGGCGAAGCACGCAGTTCAACCAAACTTCCTTTCTCCACTCACTACTTCAGAAACCAGACAAAAGTGCTGGTTGTTATTTGTCCTTCTAATGAACTTTCTATAACACTGGTCAACAGTGAGATCGTTACTGACTTTAAAAGGCCCTAATCTATAGTATCTTGGTGTCCTGAAGATGAATATAACCTTGAAAATTTTTTATTAGCTCTCGTTTTGAAGATATTTCATATAATTCCTTTGATATGTTTCACCCTGTAAATTTATCCAGTAGGACTGCAACAACATCCTAAATCAGCCCAGAATGATGTAATATTGCTTCGCATTTCATAATACCATCATGCACACATCATCCAGAGTTGATTGCATCATTTTCTGATGCAGTGCAATACTACTGCCAGGCAGCTGCTGAAGTAAGCTGACATCATCAGTGTACTAGATAAAGTCCTGTCGGAAAGGTTGAACATTGAAAATATTTCAGACTTAGTGTAAGACAGTTGAAGCTACTGTTCCATAGAACTGTTCTTATTTTATCCATTTAGGCACAATACAGAACAGTAATGCCTCAAAAGTACGTTAACAGCATGGACAATTTCTGCTGTATTTGTGGGGAAGTGACATTTGCCAACCAGAAGGATCACTTCTCAAGTGAAGAAGGCTTCTCATCTTTACTTCGATGCAAGGTTGGTGACCAAGACAAGCCTTGGGCCCCGCATATAGGCTGTGCTGCATGTACAATACGGCTTTCACAGTGGTTCAATGGCAAAAGACCATCAATGCCATTTGCAGTCCCCATGGTGCGGAGAGAGCCAAGCTACCACATAAAAGACTGTTCCTTCTGCTTTGTTCCTCCTCTTTCTGGTGGAATAATGAAGCAAAAGAAGTCGAGAATAGTCTACCCAAACATTCCGTCCTCATTGAGACCACTTCCACATGGTGAGGGACTTCCTATTCCAGAATCTCCAGCAGAATATTCTCTTGATTCCTCTGATGAGGACAAGGGTGAGCCAACCTGTTTCTCTCCTGTGCCATCAGTATGCAGTGATCCAGATGTTCACTGTGGTGCATCATCAACCCCACACAGACCAACACAGGAAGAACTCAATGGCCTGTTTCGTGATTTGGACTTATCCAAGAACAAGGCAGAATTACTAGGATCAAGACTCCAACAATGGAATCTTCTAGAAGATGTCACAATTACTTGATATCGAAAGCGCCTCCATCAGTTGGAACCTTTCTTCAGAAAGGAAAGTACTCTGGTATTCTGTTCTGATATCGAGGGCCTCATGAATGCCTTAGAAATCACTCATGACCCACAAGAATGGAGACTATTTCTAGACTCTTCGAAACTGAGTCTTAAGGCTGTGCTTTTGCACAATGGAAACCGTCTTCCATCTCTTCTATTCCCGAACAGCTGTACAAGAGACAAGCAAAGAAATCTAAGAAGTAGTCTATGACTTGATTTTTTACAGGTATTAACTGTAAGCCTACTACTGTTGGCATGCATTTTGTGATGTGAACATCCATTTATTGCAGATTACAAAAAAACTAGAGCTAAAATTAGAATTTGACTGTCACCTTCATGTTGAGCACATACAAATTGATAGGAAATGACTAATTTTATTTCAGTAACATGACTTTTGTAAAAATTTGTTGACCAGTGTAATCAGAAGTTCCCCTTCTTCTTTGGGTTTGATAAAGTTGTTAGAGTGGCTCATATAATCCAGGAAACATTAAATAACAAGATCACTGGTTTATTATAAAAGGATACAAGCAGAAAGTGATGCATAGGACAAATTTTGGGGAAAGGGTGCAGGATTTCTATCCCATCTCCAGGGACCCACTCTCCCAACACTTTTATAAGTTCACCAACCCGAAACCCTCCAAACCCTATTCTTTTGAGTTTTTATGGTAGGTTCATTAAGTAAGCATGATGGATTAATTCATAAGCTATTGGAAATTCATTCCAAGAGGTGGAAGAGTGGGTAGGACTGAAAGTTTCAACCATATAGTCACAATATTGGTTTACCTTTCAACCAGTCCCCGTCTCTAGGTAGAGTCCAAAAGTCACCTCACTAGTAAAGCAGAAGACATTTTTATCATTACTAACATTTAGGAAATTCTAGGGCTCTTGTGATTCGTGTTTTGAACTATGCACCCATGTACTTGGAGGAAGTGCTAAAATTAGAGAAGTGAATAAAACAGAGCCCTAATCCTAATATCCCGGAGCCTAATTCAAGGTGTCAGCACCAATAATTTCTCAAGTGTTTCCCCAAGGTATTATAAAAGAAAATAGAGTACATCTCATACTTGTACTTAAAATACAATCTGTGTTGTGAGAGCAATAAATAAAGTGGGATATTTTAGATTAAATAATGTTTACAATGCAACTTTTGGGAGAACTTAATTAGTATACAAATCATCCAGCATTGTGTTATTTTAGATAATCTAGTTTACACCCAGTTGTTTTATTTTGCTTCTCGGTCTTTTTTGTTGTTGTTGTTGTTATATCCAATAGAATAGACATGAAAATCAATTCAGTCATTTGTTCTATTCAGAGTAACTCTAAAAAATTATCTTAATGTATCCTACATCTAAGGATCCATTTTGGTTTACCTAATTTTAGCAGGAAAAGCATGTAATGCATTTTCAAATATGCCCATAGTATGTTAGAGTTAAAAATGTTAGACTATTTATTGTTGTGAGGAGCTTGAATTTGAAAGGGACAGCTGATAAAGATGTAATTAAAATCTTGCCTGTTAAGGAATCTTATGAATTATTAAAATCCAGATCCTATTATTCATTCTTAAATTATTCTTTTCAACTTCTTGTTGGCACATATGCACCATCCCTCAAATGTTAAGCAATTATCCTTTCTAGGGTCAAAGATTCACCTGAAGGGCCCATCTGGAAAGCGGAGATAAGGGCCTATGGTTCAGCTTAAATAGCTGTTGAACTGAGACATTAAGATCAGGTTGGGGAGGAAGCCATTACCATGGGGTTCTCCTCAGCAGCTCAAAGAGATTTATTCTAGTGCACTTTACATCAATTCTTGGATGCCTTTCTCTATTTTTATGCAGCTTCATTCTCATCTGACTTAAAAGTGTTGACTTTGTCTTGATAGATGTGAAATGCTGGATTGAAAATTTGATACAGTTTTGCATACAAAAAAGTACTTTATGAAAACCGAATCAACTGCTTGTTAATTTCATTAAAAATGTTAAATAGAAATTATTCCTATTCAATCCACTCATACTGGAGGATCATTTTGAAACAGTTTATTTTATGCATTCAATTTTTCTGAAAAATATATTTCCAGAGTAGAGAGAGATTTGTTTAATCAATGGTTAAGCTTAAAAATAATCATAAACATTCCATCAAAGGACATTGTTAGGTTAAAGTAAGAGTGAGACCTCACAGAACCATTTATGTAAATATTTTGATCATAAAATTGACCCTTTCTTTTACCTATACATTAAGTGTTTTCAAGAAAAAGTTAAATTTAGGCTTGTGACCCTTTACACAAAAGTTATCTTAGCACATTCACTGATGCCAAGTTCTCAGATGTTGATTATAGATCCTTACCCAGAATGGGGTGGGTGATGGGCAGTGTCACAGTAAAACTAGCCATAACAGAATCTTATGAAAGTAAACAACTTGCTTTAAAACCAGTCCTCCATTAAGTAATTATAAAATCATCAGTATCAAGCAGTTTTGATTTTTTATGGGTGATAATAGCAGAAATATGTCTCAATATTCCAGAATTAAAGCGCACTGGTGCTAAAACATATCATTATGCCTGTAGCTGGATCTAGTCAGTGAAAGATAATCCGTGAAAATATGAAATATGTGTACAAAGTTACCTAAGTATAGAGACTACAGAGAAAAGTATATGTGACAGTGTTAATATATTTTGCAAAAGCTTGAATTTGCATGATCATTTAAATCACTATGCCAGAATTCTTTAGGCATATACTACTAAATTTTCATTAGTGCGTACTGTTTATTTTGTCCTGGCAATATCTGCCTCCTGAAACACTTCTCTAGTAAATTACAGTGTAATGGAGAGACTGATTAAAAATTTCTACTATATGCATATTATTAGGTGTATCATATAATACTGTATAATATATAGTATATATGAATAAAATTGAATATATATTGTGTGTATAGAGCTAGGCACTAAGCTAAGATTTCGTGTATTACCTCACTTAACATTAATGAAAAAGTCTCATATTTAGGGAGTACTAGCACTACTATTTTTCAGATGAGGAAATTCTAAATAGTTTAAAGTAGTTTATACACTACATAACTAGGAAACAGTGGAATAAAAATTGTAACCCTTGTATCAGAGAAAATTGGGTATTTATTGGAATAAGTGAGGATTTTGTTTTCTGAGTATATGTAAAATCAGTGATAAGAGGCAATTATGTAATTAGGCAGCATTTATTAATCAATTTGTGTTTTTAAAAATGTATTTTATGATTGTAACCTAATAAGTGCTTACTTACATTTTTCCCAGTTTTCAATTATTCTAAGTGTGATATCACAATTTAGAAATCTAAGGCAGTTTCTCTGTTACAACTTGGGCCCTAAAAGATCTATATTTTACATATTTCACATTGTTCTGTGTAACCAATCCTTATCAGTACAGTACCTTTTTTATTCTTTTATCTTCCTCTTCATTTCCTCTAACCCTTCTACAGTGGATCACTAATACTGCTTTCCCAGAAGCACACATTTTATCGGATCTTCACATCGACACCTATATTCTTCTGTAATATTGATTCACTATATAATATTGATTTTCATAGAAACATGGAAAATGGAGTTCCTCTGTAATGTCAGGGATAAAGGGATGTTGTTGAAAATTCCTGCAGAGTCAAGATTTGGTAATGTTGGATATGAATCCAGGCCAATTTAATTATCAATTAATTTTCTTTATTTGTCATTCAGGTAGAAAATAAAGGAACTTGGTCAGTGAATGCAGATGCTAGTTGAGTCAGTTCAGCTGTTTTTACAAAGTTGAAATTATATTGGAATTAATAAAGCTTAAAATTGACCATTCTTGGTATGTTACTGACAACAAAATGCTACCTGTTTTTACTCTCACATCCCATGTTCTTCTAGAGGAAATGGAAAATTGAGTCTCATGGCCTATAACTTCATAGAAGTTAGCCTCAAAGGTTACAAAATTAGGTCTTCAAGATATGTATAGGAAGGGAAGGAGGGAGGGGTGGAGAGATGGAGAAAAATTCACATGTTATTTTGGATAGTTTTCGAGGAGTAGGTAAGATAAGTTCATTGGATAATTTATGGAAGGACTGAGTTAGATTTTGTGGGCTCTAAAACTTAGTAAAGGTGAAGGCCCTTCTAAAGAAAACACACAAAGTTCCAAAAATAATATGACCATAGTCATTCCAAAACAACTTGGCATGAGAAATCACTAACATAATGCTTTTGTCCCAGGGATGGGACATTTCTGAGTGGAGACTTGATGCTAAGTTCCAAAAGCTTCAGGTGAGTATATTAATGATTAGAATTAGTACCGCATTGTGTGTAGTTAGCCCCTCATCAAGAAAATGAGGGAAAAAATCTCAGACCTAGAGAGTTAAGAGTAAGGTATGGAGTAAGGCTGCCTGCTATATCCCTCAGACTCTGGAGTCCATGTATTTAATTCCTCTGGGTTCTGTTTGCAGATCTTAATTGTTAGTAACAAATGGAACTTGGAAAGAAAAGGTACATTTTATTAACACTGGTATTTTTTTAAAGCATAAAAATATGCTTTATTTTTATTTCGAAATTGGAGTATAGTGTTTCTGAAATGTCATAGTTAGACTGCATCAAATCCTGTATTATGGCTGAAAATATGTTAATGATAAATCCTAAAGAAAAAAAATTGAGTGGAACCAGAAGTGGTTCAGGAAACAATATAATAATTATATGAGGAAAGATGGCATTTTCATATAGAGAACAAACTAGATCCTCAGTACTTCTTATAATTATTATTCAATATGAAAAGTTAAGGAAGTTCTTAAATAGCTTGACGTATTTAAATGTATGGACTTGGTAAACAGTAATATTTACCCAACTGTAGAGAAACAGAACAAAAGGGAAGTATTAGTGCTTTAAGGGATGGGTCCAGGAGAAGAAGAAAAATAAAATACCTCTTTATTCTTTGAAGTAGTGGGAGGTAAAATAATGCAATATGTTGTCCTTAAAAAGGGATTTTCAAAATGTTTTCATTGGAGCTGTAGGAATTTCAAGACATTCCTGGAACCGCTTCTCTACCTCAGACACATCTCCACCTAGATCATATATTCTAAACACACATTTTTGAAAGAAAGTAAAGAAATAAAAGCAGGCTGTGTTTATACAGGAGCCCCAGGAATCATGTCCTACAGGTACAAGTAAGGAAAAATAATAACATACTGGTTTTAGGGGTTTATTGATTCATATGGAACTAAGTAAAATCAAATCAACAAAAGTCTTCCTTTATGCAAATAAATCCCAACTGGGTCTGTATGTAATGGATGAGTGGTGCTCTTAGGAAATCTATCTTCAGATCAACCAGAATAAATGATAATTCATGAGTCAGAAATCCAACGATGGTACATGTTTTGAATTTAGATTTCAACAACTCGGAAACTTTCAAAATTGCAATTTTCTAATATCAAGTTTGAAAGACTACGTAGCCACACTGTGTTTAGCATTCTCTCCAACAACTTGAATCGATGACATTATTTCTTTCTCCAAAAGTTGTAAGTTATCTTTTGAGAGTTAAAGAATAGAAAAATTTTGTTTTCTTTTAAGTCAATTAAGATTTAAAAAGGGATACTACATAGGTAGGCATCTTAAAAGCAGAAATACTACTACAAAAGCCTAGGGTGTATGTAAGCTCCAAATATGTTTATGACATAACTAAATTAATGAATTAATTAAATCAACTGTACCACTAGGGGAAAAGTATTACTCCTACCTTGAAATTCACTGAGATCCTTAACAATTGTGCCATGCATAGCTTTATGAACGTTTAATTCTTGAATTAGGAACTTCTGCTATGTCACAGAAGTGATTTTTAGATTGCTTTGATGAAGGCTGGGGTTCTAAGAAATGATTTTAATGTTGATTTAAAATTTAAACATTCTAGGGAATCTATGATCTTTGTTTTACAAATTTGTAATTCTAAATAAAATTTCAACCTAAAAATACTTCTAATACCTTAAAAATAGCAATCAGACAAGGTTCTTGAGCACACGAGAGACAAATCTAGATAATCTCAGAAATAAGGTAGAAAAGGTCATAGGTTAACAAAAAAGGACTGAACGAGTTTCACCAACATAATTGCTAAATACCTTGTTCATTAAATAACACCGGTGGGGCCTGTGTATTTTAGGTTGGCAAAAGATTCACTTCATTTTATCTTCCAGGATTTTGGAATTTGAACAACATGTATTAATGCTCTCAAGTGTGTGGTAGTATTTAGACATTATTGGGTCGGACCTGAGTATGTGTCCAAAGAAACTAAAAGAACTATTTCTGAAACAAGTTGCTATAGTTATTAAACTATCTGAAAATTCATGAAGTCATCGATGGCAGTGAGGAGAGAGAACGATTTGGAACTAAGTGCAGGATATTATGACTTCATTAGAATAACCATGTGTGAACATAAATTGACTTTTAAATTGTGGTGTTTCTGCTGAAAATTAAGTTGGAGAGTGAGAGGCATTTTGCCTCCACATATCTATGTTTCTCATAATATTTTGCTTTTAATAAATTAAGAAAAATTAACCCACAGTGTAAGTAAAAATTACTATGTTGAGTTTTTGTTTTAAAGTAACATTTTCATTTTTATAGAAAAGGAAGATATTTAATGGCTTATAGATCCCACACAATCATAGGTAGATTCCTTTAGAAAACATTATAATAACTTGTAATTTAAGATTTTTTGCACATGTAAGCAAAAATAAGTCAGAAGTAGACAAATACTGGATGTTTCACTTAGATGTGGAATATATATGTGTATATATGTGTATATATAATATATAAGTGTATATATAATATATAATATATAACATATAATGTATATATATAAATGTATAATGTGTGTATATATGTAATTAAATATATAAGTATATATATGTATATATGTAAGCACACACACACACAGAAACACACACACACACACACACATAAACCAATTAAACCAAAACAAACTGTAGAAATCTGACTGCAAAGGTGAAGTTACTAGCTTGAGAAAGTGGAGTTGGGGAGCAAAGAGGGGAGGGAGCAACTGGCATATTTGATGAACTTTTTGCTTAGAAGCCTTGCAAAATGAGAGTAATTTTACGAAGAGAAAGGACCTAAATGTTCATGGTTTAGTATATTAGTTGTCCAAGTAAACAATGGCATTCATTTTTGCTAGACTTCTATGCTTTTACTTAAAAACTGCAGTCATTTTTTTACATTGAACCATTAAAAATAATAGTAGATGTTGACGAAATAAAAAATACAGAGATACCGCCTCTACCCTCTGTAGGGTAAATAGAGGTTATCAGGTTTTTCCACCTTCCCATCATTAGCATTAAATATAGACCCCTGCGGTCCTACACGCGTGCCTGATGGTGGCACCTGAAGTGGGGTGTGGCCATGCGTGACTGGGCACATCTCATCCTGGAGAGGCTCGGCATGTAAAAGCAGTGTCACAGAGGTGGTAGTAAAGAACAGAGCGTGTTTGCCGAGGACTGTGCAACGGGGTGCAGCAGAGAGACCACCAGAGGACGCCAGAGAGAGCCCAGAAAGAGTAAAGATTCGCAGGGGGCTAGGAGGCCTGCCAGCCTCCTACCTCCTTTACCCCCCACCCCCCGCTGCCCCTCTGCCTGCCCTGCACCTGTCTGCCTCTCTACAAATGACTGTAGAAAACATTAAAAGTCTGAAAAAGTCACCGAGGGCTCTAGGACTCCTCCTTTATCTGTCAGCCCAGATCACAGAAAACCTGTTCTGTGCCTTGCTGGCACTACACCTTCTAACCAGCCAATCGTAACATGTTACAAAGCACATTTTGTTATTACAGTATGGAAATCAAGATATTGGTATTGATACAATCAAGATACAGAACATTTCCATCATCACAAGTGTCCCTTATCTAGTTCTTTTTTAGACACACTTGCTTCTCTCCCACTCCCAACCTCTCTAATCCCTATCAAACTCTAATCTGTTTTCCATTTTTATAATAATATCATTTTAAGAATTTTTATATAAATGGAGTTACAAAGTATATAAACTTTTGGTATTGGCTTTTTTCACTCAAAATTATTTTGAAATTATTATGTGTATCAGGTTTTTCAACTTATTGTTGAGTAACATTCCATTTTATGGATGTGCCACATCTGCTTATTTCACTAATCACTCGTTGTACAATAACTAGGTTGTTTCCCGTTTGGGATGATTAAAATAAAACTACTATAAACAATTATGTATATTTTTTTGTGTGTCTGTATGTTTTATTTCTCTGAGATAAAGCCCTGCAATGTAATTGTTTAATCACACAGTGATTGTGTGCTTAGTACATAAAAAAACATTTTTTTTCCAGGATGGCTACCTCATTTTGCATTCTCATTATCAATGTATGAGTGATCCAATTTCTGTACAGTCTCATAAGTATTTGGTGGTTGGCTACTTTTTAAAAAAAATTTATTCCCCCTGACTGCCCTCTAAAAGGCAAGTAACTTTTCACACCACTAAATTCCATTGGTATCTGCTGTGGGCTAGGAGTTTGAATCTGTGTCCCATTCTGTTATTTTAGCCTGGTAGGTAGAAGAATCCAAAAGAGATTATAAGAAAGTAAAATTTATCATAATACCTAAACTTATACAGTGCACCACATTATTTTTACAGAACTATTCCAGTTGGAATTGCATATTATTTGACCATGAAATTAGATCATTTGCTTAGAAATTAGATCACTTACTGCTTATGTCTGCATTCACCACAAGAGGGCAGGAGTCCTGTCTGTTATTATCTGCTGTATTGCTTGTGCCTAGTATATAAGAACACCTAATGGAAATTATAAGTAGTTATTAAATGCTATTTTGCTTTATAAATGTGTTCATATTTTAAACATGCAACTACACAATAGACAATTTAATATAATACAGAAATAATTGTTTAAAATTGGTGTCAGTGAACATACTATATTACTTTAATTTTGAGTGGTACATTGCCTTAATTCATTCTTACCATGTACATTAAAGGATTAGAAAGACCTGAGTTAACTCCCACTAGTTTTTATGTATCAGAGAAAGACTCGTTCTCCTTTAAAAGATTCCCATTGGAGACCATTTTTTTATTTTAATTTTTATTTATTATTGAAGTAACATTGGTTACAGTGATATATATGATTCAAAGGATGAGGTTCACATCTCCTCAGATGAACGTTACCACACCTGTAGGGTAAATGAAGTTGATCAGACTTTTTATGCCATTGGGCTCTGTGGCTATCACAAGCCACCTTGATCTTGTTAATGTAAAAGGCGCATGGATTCGGGGTATGAGTGCCTGATTATGGACACCTGAGCATGGGGGTGTGCGTGTGCAAGTGTGCACACATGAGCTTAGGAGGGAGGGGATAAAGGGGCAACATCATCCTGGGGAAGGGGGCTCAAGTTGCTATCTTGTTTCCCCTGCTTACTATTAAAACCTGAGAAAATGATGCAAAGGGCTCAAAAATTCTCTTTCAAATCACTAGAACTGATGGTGAGCCTACCCGGCCTGGGATGGTTGCAAAATGATACCCCACCCACCATCACAACACTCATATCCCACTGTAGGGTAACAAGAAAATTACCAGGTTTTTCCGCCTCCCCTCAATGATGGACCTCTGCAGGCCTACACGCATGCCTGATGGTGGGCACCTAAAGAAGGGTGTGGGTGTGCCTGAGTGGACGCACTTGAGCCAAGACTGAAGTATAAAGCAGCAGCAGCAGAGAACCGTGGCTTGGTAGGCGTGGCGGTATGTGGGGCTGTGTGGCGGAGTACGATAGATTACAGCGGAGTACAGTGGAACACAGTGAAGAACATCATGAAAACAACCAATGAAACAAGTCTACTAGGACTGATGATGAACCTGCTTGGTTTAGGATGGTTGCACAACACCCATTATATGTCACTGGACCCTCTCCCCACTTGGTTCCAACCCCATTTCCTCTCTCTATTTAGCTTTATTTCTACAGTCATATTTCTAGGCTTTGTTTTAGTTTTGTCAGTTCATTTGTTTTGCTTCTCTATATTACACCTCTAGTATCAATGAAAATGTCTCCTTTTAATAACTGTATATTTAATATACAGTTATTATGTTAATATACACTGACAGAAAACTACAGGTGTTCCTATTTACTTCAGACACACTGTATAAGATTTTCCAAGAAAGAACTTAAAGCTATCCTTAATATTCTCTCATAAAGGAATGGAAACATCTATGTATTACCCCTGCCCCATATTTACATGGGGTACATTCTTGACTCTCATACTCTTCCTCCATTCTACTCTAGCCTCTTGTCAGCACATACATTTGTCCAGGTATTTGCCCGAGCTGGTTGCGTCTCTCTGCCCCCTACACTGCAGACTGATGAGGCTGCAGGGCACCAGGAGCTCTCTCACAGGAACTGATGGCAGTTGGTTTAGGAGCATTGTGGCTCCCTCTGCCCTGATGAGGTAACTCAGAAGCATGTGTCTTCCTTTGGTTTCCAGAGTTCTCTCAGCGGGATTCAGAAGCTCTACTAACCAACAATGTAAATTTGCTTGAAAATGAATGTTTACTGGTTGTTTTTCTTTCTCTCTCTTATTTTCCAATCCCTATGATGATTGTTTTTTAGAATCACCTCCAAAATAAATTACTTGGACTCTAATCCTTGCCAAGGGATCTTCTGGGGGATCCCTAAGTAAGATAAAAATTCATTTTAAGTAGAAAACAAACAGCAGTTAATTCTTCCATTCCAAATACCCCTAGTCTTCATTCATGTAATGCAGTGAGTTTAATGAGTGAGCTGGACTCTGACAGGTATAAGTGGAAAACGGTGTTAGTGATCTCCCGTCCCCTCAATGCGTTCCTATTAAACTACTCTCCCAATTCTTCCCTGTCTCTAGGTGAAAGTTAGGAAGGTTCCCATAACTTTTCTGTTAATTTTCAGGTTTAATAAAAAGTCTCACATTCAAGTATTAAAGTCTGTGATCTTTGCAGTCCCAGGTGGAAGCAGATCAGATTCAGAAAGCTACACGTAAGAAGCAATGTTTCTTTCTTAACTATTTTTGTACTTGTCTCTTCCTCTGCCACCTCTAGCTCCTCAGAGTTGGGGTAGAGAAAGAAAAGAGGCAGAATGGGATGTTTGAGTAGAATGATGATGCCACAGAACTGGCTTTGCCTCTTCTTGGTGGTACAATGGGACAGAAATCTGGCCTACCCACCATAGATCAGCATGATCAGCAATGATGGCATCACCACCCAGAAGCTTACAACACTTGCTCTATCTTTGCCCTCTCCTGCATCGGACATACCCGCCTCTTTCAGCCACCATCTTTCCTCAGGCAGAAAACCCTTTTGGTGGAACAATTTCAAAATAATTCAAGGTTGAATAAATTCTAGAGTTTCATGAGGTCTCTGGAAATCCTCACGTGCCCCCAAGCCCTGCCCAGTGAAAACAATACATTCCCATAAATTTCTTCTGGTGCTCCATTAATCAGCCCATTTGTATAGGTGGCCCAGTCTGTTGTCATCAGATTCAGAGCTCTAGGTATGACTCCACAATGAGCCCTGGGTCCCCCAACTCCAGGGAACCAAGTGCAAATATGAGCTTCTTTCTCTTCCTTGTCCCAGATTTGTTTTTGTCTTGTTGATAAGCATGGTCATGCTCTGTCAGGGAATTTATTAAGTTGCTCACTTGGCTGGAGATGTGGAGAGAAAAGGAAAACAATACTATTTTTCCCACAGAAACCCAATCTCATGATCTTTCTCATTGATTTTTTACTTTTCCTCATATTGGCTTGAGGCAGCTCATAGACAAATGTTTATCCATTTTGGGAGTTACCTCTTAGTAACTTAGTAAGTAACTTAGTAAGCTTGTCTAGTCCCTTTTTTATATTAGTGGGCATTTAATATCTTTCTAATTTTGTGACCACAGCAGAAATGGGAGGGGGTATCAGAAAAAGTTCCGTTTTAGCATCCTGCTACAACAGTAATTCAAAGTGTAAACAAAGGAACTGAAATGGACAGTGTTTGCAATATTCCAAGATTTGTGCTACATTTTAAATATATCTTATCTTGTTAGAATTGTCTCATTTAATATATCACTTGATAATTTTTATAGGTGACACCCAAGTGAGGATTTCAACTCACATGTGTTTTCCATTCAATGATTTTCTCAGCATTGAGACCTAGAATATGTTGTAAAAACATGTCTAAGGAAAGACTTGGCTATTTGCAGACATTTTCAATAAATGTTAAAAATATGTCATTATAAAATGTATCACAGACCCTAAAATGATCAAAAAGAAATATTCCATATTGTATCTGATAAGCTTTTATTCACTTTAGTATTACAAATTCAACATCAAATATGATTTTAAGTTTTTTCCACATTTTTTTCAGTAATGAACTTATATTAAATGTGTAAAAATTTATTTTTAGAAAGAAAATTAATTAAATCAGAATGTGGCAGTTGTGTTTTTAAAAACCTGCAAAGGGTTGACATTTTTATAGTCAGTTTGCACTGAACATCTGTTAGTTGATTTGCCCAGTTATTTAATAATTACTCTAATGAATGGGCAAAAGCAGTATCTTAATGCTAGTTACCTTCATGGGTTCTCAACAAATAAAACATTTGTAAGGGTGTGTGCATTTTACTTAAACTGCAGTATTGATCTGAGATGTGGTTGCAAAGACACTGAATCCACAAGAATAGTGTTTATGTGCAGATATTAAGAATAATGACTTTTATAGAAACTCATAAACCAGGTGCATGCATTGTATTTTTCTTTCATCTCAAATTGAGAAGCAGAGCAAGCATTTCTTAAGTCAGAAACCTATTTAGAACATTCATCTCACTAAAAGTCAAAATGATTATTTTGCCCATGGGGGATACTGCTTTCTGATAAATAAGCATGGATTTCAGAGATTTACATAATTTGAAATGGCATTTGGTAGTCTAACTTTTTCCAGTTTTCTTTTAAAAACAAATTCTTTGAAATATGTAAAAAAAATCAATTAATTTTAACTATTTGCAATATTATAGGAAATTATGGCAATTTTTCATGGCAGAGATGAAAATTGTCCTCTTGATTGTAGAAAGCAAATGGTCCACATCAGTAAAAAAAAAAAAAAAAAAAAAAACCCGAAAAAATCTGTTTAAAAGATGTTATTTTCTTTTTTTTTTTTCTCATTTTTTTTTTAAGAATTTTTTTTATTTATTTATGTATACAAGCTGGGGTACAGGCCAGAGGCGTGGGGTGGCGAGAGGGCTCACCAGAGACAAAGTGGGGAGCAGAACAGGCAGATCAGAAATACACTGCTGAGGGGAGCAGCGGGCGAGGCAGGAGAGGTCTGCCGCACCATGTGGGATTCTCCCCGGCTGGGTGTCGAACCGGCATCATCTGCGGCCAACAGCTCCACAGCGCAGCGCCCAACCGCTGCGCCACCAGGGAGGCCCTAAAAGATGTTATTTTCTAAGGGACTGATCACAAAAATCTACAAAGAACTCACACGACTCAACAAAAACAGCCAAAAATCCAGTCAAAAAATGGGCAGAAGATTTAAAAGACACTTCTCAAA
Source organism: Scalopus aquaticus (assembly GCA_004024925.1). NCBI lineage: Eukaryota > Metazoa > Chordata > Mammalia > Eulipotyphla > Talpidae > Scalopus > Scalopus aquaticus. Next base: position 16,777 of record PVIJ01011787.1, read on the forward strand.
AGAACAAATGCAAATGGCAAACAAGTAAATGAAAAAATGTTCAACATCCCTCATAATCAGGGAAATGCAAATAAAAATCACAATGAGACACATATTAGAAAAACAGGAAACAACAAATGTTGAGGATGTGAGAAAAAGGAACTCTCCTACACTGCTGGTGGGAATGCAAACTGGTCCAACAACTATGGAAAGCTGTATGGCGATTCCTCAAACTGCTAAAAATGGAGCTTCCATATGACCCAGCAATACCATTTCTGGTAGTCTACCCAAAAGACACAAAAACATTAATCCATAAGGTCACATGCACACCTATGTTTATTGCAGCACTATTTACAATAGCTAAGATATGGAAACAACCCAGATGTCCAAAGATTGATGACTGGATCAAGAAGATGTGGTACATATACACAATGGAATACTATTCAGCAATTAAAAATGATAAACTAATGCAATTCGCAGCAACATGGATGGAGCTAGAAGGGATCATGCTCAGCGAAATTAGCCAGAAGGAAAAAGAAAAATATCAAATGGTTTCATTTATGGGAGGAATACAGGGGAGCCAAATAAGAGTTCAGGAGGAGAAAATAACACACACAACAGAAACAAAAACAAAAACAAGCAGGAACCATAAAAAGTGACATTCTACAGGGGAGGGGGAGGAAAAGAGTACAAGGAACTGTGGTCATGGTTCACAGGTGAACTGGTGGAAGGAAACCTACGGAGAATACAAAATAATGTAAAGTATATAAATAAAAAATTAATTATCAAAACTAGCAAAAAAATAAAAGATGTTAATTTCTTATTCCATAAAATAATTAAAATATATTTGCTGGGAAAGAAAATCATATGCATTTAATCCCTCAATGAATTTTCTCTGTTTACAAATAAAAAGTTGCCTTTTCTTTCTTAATACCAACCATTAAGCTGAATCTGAATTCTAAGAATCATGCTATATTCTTTCTCAATTATATCATCAGGTGTAATGAAGTTTTGCAATCAGAACTGAGCTGACATTTTTGGGGTGATGTATGGGACAAAAAGTCTTCTGATAACTCTTAAACAACTGTTCCACTCACTGCATAGTACCAGCAACATTGTTTTTTTCTTTTTTAGCAAATAGCTTACAAGAATAGAGGAAGCAGCTTAGATCATTATGGTCTCACATTCAAGGTGTATGCTAACATCCTCAGGACTACACACCATGAGTAGGAAACAAAACAAATATCAGTACAGTGGGAGGCAAGAGTTTCCTTCCAGGGCTGTGGAGATGGCCTGGGTCTGAGCAGCTAACCAAGGAGGAAAAGGAAGAGAATAGAAAGCAGCATTGTGCTGTGAGGTAATCTACCGCACATTCTGCTCAATATTATTAAATATCTGCCATAAGGCTTACATAATTTTTAATGATTTCTCTAATTTAAGTTTAGGTTTTATTGGGTATATCAGGTATCAGTGACAGGCTCCAAGGTAGCTAAGCAATGTGCAGGTGCATATAAAATACCAACAGAATTAATTGTTTTGTTTCTGGTAGACTCCTTAGAGAAATATAAGAAATAGCTGAGATCGTTTGGTCTCACAATTAATTAACATTTATGACATTTTGAAAGGTGATATTCAAAGGATTTTGCTTGTGTACATGTTTGCATAATGAATTCTACTCACACTCTCAAATATAAGACACTAGATTTTGTGTTATTTCTATGAGACTGTGTATTCATTTTCTGTGTGGCATCATAGCAGATTACCACAAATTAGGCAGCTAAGGAACCGCACCCTGCAAATTTATTATCTTAGAGACCTCGAGAGCAGAAGTGTACCAAAGTTCTCACTAGGCTGAACTCAATTTGTTGACCTCAGGGGTCAATTCTGGAGACTCAACAGGATAATTATTGCCTTGCTTCTCCCAGTTTCTAGAGGCTACCTTAATTTCTTGGCTCATGGTTTTGTTCTTCATCTTCAAAGTCAAAAATGGGAGGTAAAGTCTTCATGTTGCTTCTCTCTGACCTACTCTTCTGCTCTCTTTTTCCTCTTTTAAGGACATGTGTGATCAGATTGGACCTAACTGGAGAATCAAGGCTCATCTATCCACATTTGAGTTAGCTGATTAGAAACATCAATTGCACTTATAACTTTATTTTCTTTTTGTCAAATAAAGATATGTCTATAGGTTCTGTAGATTAGGATTTGAACATTATTCTGCCTACTAATTCCTGCACCGTCTACCAATTAGGTTTAGTTGTGAGTAATAAAGATTAAAAAATAACAGTGATTTAAATAAAATAACATTTTTCATTAACATAAATGTCCTAATGGAATGACTAGCATGTTTATGTTATAGTAGTTGGAACTAATAATTTTAATGAGTCACATGGACTAGAGATTTTATTAAAAGATGAGTTTATTTCCATTTTAATACCATTATAAAATTTAAAAATAGACCATTTCTATCTATATATTAAGTTATCATGACCAGCCATTTTTATTAAGTGGTAAAAAAACAAAACTGTTCTAAAGAGGGACAAAAAGAACAAAAACAAAGGTTACTTTTCAACCATTTATATTAAAATGACATAGCAACAAGCTGCATTGGGGATAGCCACTTGCAAAGGTATCAATCATAAAAATATATTTTTGGAGGATTTTGAAAGGTAATGCGACTTTTTGTCTATGCGGACATAGCAACATTGTTTTAAAAAGTTTTAGGAGAAACAAGCTCAACAACCAACAACAGAAGCAACAAAGCAATTCTTAGAAGGTGAACTTAAAAAAGATAACATGATTTAAAAAATACAAAAAGAATAAGAATATAGTATTTTAGCAGACACATTTATTTTTCTTTAGCTGGTAATAGGCAGGATATATCAAAATTGTAAAAGCCAAATGTTAATTATATCCTAGGGTGAATAAACAGTGCTACAGAGAATTTTTTTTCAAGGTGATGGGGGTTGTGGCATTCTGGGGTTTTCAGACCACACCTGAATATAAAGTAGAGTTCTGGACATAGTAGCAAGAAGGGCATGTTTAAGCTGGAGCACTTCCAGAAGAGAACAAATCATAGATCCTGAAGCCTGATACTGTGCCAGTTAAAAAAAAAGAAAAATAACTGTGTTTTGTGGAGATAAACATAAAGGAAATGTAATAGATGTCTTTGAATATCTACCATGTATCATGTTAAAGGACATTAAACCTGGTCCCTGTAGTCTCAAGGGACAGTACTCAGGTAGGGGAGGTTCTGGTTCAATATACTCAATTATTAAAAACACAGACTCTTACCATTTGCAACAACATAGATGAAACTGGAGGGGATTAATCTAAGTGAAATAAATCAGAAGGAAAAAAGACAAATACAGGATGGTGTCACTTGTATGTGGAATATAGAGAAACAAAACCAAGGATCAGATAAGAGCAGAATAATAATCAACCCTGGAAATCTCACTGTAGAATTGATGCTACCATAGTGGGAAGAGAAAAGATAAAGTGGGAAAGTGCACGATGGACTAGGGTGGAGGACTATGGATGCCTTGGTTGTAGGTGTGGTGTGGTAACATGCTCCTCAAGGGTGTGATCTTAAATGTCTACATCATACACCTCTAAAAACCACTATTACCTCAATTAAAAAAATAAGAATTATCACCCCAAAAGGAAACCATCCAAATTTTTACCAAAATTAGAAGGCATGCACAACTTACTTAAATTTATATAATAGAATACTTTCAAACAATGAAAATCCTTGAAACTTGCACACATGAATACAATAAAATAGATTAATTTTACAGTGTTAAGTGAAGGATATCAAGCAAAAATACCTACTATACTATTTTAGTTACATACATTTCAAAAGCAAGTGGAAAAATGATAGCTTCAGGAGAGTAGTTATCTTTAGGAAGGCGTTGTAGTTAAAGTGAAGGGACTGGAGGGGGCTTTTGAAAGGCTAGTGGTGTTCTATTTCTTGATTGAGAAGGTAATTATCCAAGTGTGCCTACTTTGTAAGTATTAGTTGATATATGTATCTATAATTTACGCACTCTTTGGATCTATATGTAAATAAAAAGTTGCTTTAAAATTGTGACCTCATCTACCTCAGCTTTTGAGTAGCTTATGATGTTTACTACATGACTACTATCAGTAAAAAGAGAATGGAGGATAAAAACAAAACCATGATCGTTCCTGTATGATAATTTTAATATATATGAGTGTATATATACAAATATATTTAATTTTATGCTAGCAAAATTTACAGGAATTCTATAATAAGAATGAAAAATTAATTAAACCTCATTCGTATTAACATAGTTGAACTTTTAGTCTCAGTTGTGTAAAGCTGTATTTGTTGTTATGAACAACTGACTTCCAATTACAATACACTCTTCCAAATTACTCTTACAAAAGGTATCCAGAGAAATGCCTATTATGATGGTGGTATTAGAGATTTTATTGTCTAATCTGTCCTTAGATGAGTAATATGATATTTTATTATCTAAATATTGACTTTTAGACTCTCCATCACTATAAATAGTCTCATTTTTTAAGTCTTTTATTTCATTTTTATCACTATTTCATCTCCTCTTTCCCCTTTCTGTTTCATTAACACTTATCTCTCAACTGGACAAATAAAAAGCCACCCAGTATTCTACATTCCCAAATTTTACTATCTTTTGATTTATAAACACTCCAGTGTGGATATTATTGTCCCCATAGGCATAAAATAACTTTTTATCTATTTTGTGGGCCATCAGTTTCCCCTGTTTTTCATGTTAAATCAAATTTATTCTCTTTTTTCCAGCCCATCACTTTTCTTTTTCCTATTTATCTTTTTTGCAGTCTTTAGCAATTCTTTTTTGAATGGAGTTTTCCATTTTAGTATAAAAAATTATTTATTAGGATATGCACTTTTTTTATCTGTTTGGTGTACACTGTGACATGCACTTGAAAACCAAATTGATCCAGGATACTCAAAAGCAACCACATGCTGTATGGAGCAATGCACTATGATTATACTTAAGTTTTTCCTTTAGTTAGGCACCACAGTTGGATAAGCCAAGCATTGGAGGAAGGATTACACCTTCAAATTTCCAACATAATTATTTTCAAAAATTCTCTTAAGGAAGTCATGGTATCTAAAATGCAGATTACAAAGTTTACATAGATAAAAACTGAAAGGCTTCTGTTTATATTCAAAGATGACTAAGCAAGGAAACCCAAATTGTGCATCAATCTTTTAGTTTGTACTACAGTGTAAAGTGAAAATAAGTCAAAGGTACAATGTTTTAAATTTATCAAAATGTGGATAGTATAATGAAAGAAATACCAAATAAACTCGCTTACGATGACTTACAAATTTTAGTGGGCCACCAAAATGCGAAGGAGTCATAAATTTCTCTTAGTTGATGAATAAAAGAGCAAGCATCTTTTCAAGCAGATATGATATTAGGTAATTCTTTAAACAACTCCAACTCTGATTTATCTGAAAAATTGACATCATGTAAAACAACCTTTAAATGTAGATAGAGGAGAGCAATGAACTTCCCAACCTCCTTTCCTAACTTTACCTAAAGGAATCTAAGCTTGGGAAAAATGAAAAGGCTTCCCAATCACTTTATTGGTGATAAAACAATTGTTCAGTAGTATGTCAATTTATAGTATCGACAGTGATTTTTTTGCAGACCATATATTCTGACTGAATAAAAAATACAGGTTATTTTGGCAAATCCATTGAAGGCATATATATTTCATTCACAAGAAGTACAAGAATCCCACACAAGAATCCCTTTTTTTATTTACGCCTCCTTTTTTTTAATCTACTGGAACTGTTTATAGCCCACCTAAAAATCCTAAATTTGATTTTTAGAATTCTCTGTTCAGTCTGGATATTCAATTTGGCTTACAAGTTTTTCAGCTCTGTGGAATACTGTGCAATATTCCAGTTTGTTGATATCACCTTTATTGAACTGTGCAAAAGCAGAACAGCAAGTACTATTTTTTTTTGTTTACATAATTCAGATAGCCTTGTCTGAAAGCAGGTGGGAAATCATTTCAATGTTTTTCAGAAGGTTAAATAAAACAAATCACTTCTTTTTAATTTCCACTGAGTATCAGCAAAATATTTTCTGCAAATGGTAAATAATTTAGACTTTTCAGGTACTCTTTGTCACAACTACTCAACTATTTTATAGTAGTTCAAAGGCGGGCGTGGCAGTCACAAATGAACAAATGGGAATGACTGTGTTCCAATAAAACTTTATTTACAAAAGCAAATGTCTGTCTAAATTTGGGTGACCACTTTTGCATTCCTGAAATTCCATCATCCTTTATTTTAAGGGAGTGACCCATTTTCTAAAGTAAGGGAAACTATATGCTCTCAGCCATTACATACAATTTTGTAGAAATGATCATTCAGTTCCAAAAAAGGACTTAAATTGGGCCAAAGAAAAGACTACTGAGACCTAAGCATAAATAAAGGTTGCATTTGGCACCAATTAATAGAATAACTGTAGAATAATACTGACTGGGAACAGAAAGCAAATCTCAGTGTAGTGAAGTAAGAACTTTTCCCATATCCATGTCAGTTCACTCTTTCATTTATTTAATCATCTATTCAGCTAAACATTATTAAGAAATTATTATATCAAGAGATACCATACTAGATATAAGGTTAGGATAAATAATACTTAATAACCAAAGTCCGACTCTTAACAGAGTTTTCAGTTTAATAAGAAATATCAATACCAAGTAAGTAATTCAAAGAATAATGAGTACCGCAGAGAGAAGAAGGTGATAGAAGATTATGTAGAAGAACAGGGTGATGTGGGGTGGAGATGCTAATAAAATATCTTTGAGAAAATGATGCTGAAGTTTTCATATTAAGAATAAACCAGTCAGATAGGAGTCTAAGAGAAGGGAAGGAATAGGATAATAAGAGTTTTATTATTCAACTTGCTGTTGGTTAATTTTCTAAAGTCATATCTTTTGCATTTGTACTTAAGACACTAAGGGTAATCTTGTTGAACTTCACACAATACAGTGTTTTCCTACCATGAGTAATTTCAGATGCTTTGGAACAGAAATGAAAATTTGTGTGACCCCCAGAGTGAGATCTCCTGGATTCTGGGCCCAAATTTTGCCATGTTTCATCTTTGACTTTTATTTCATTAGCGAATAGAAATACCTAATTGATACTATATCAAAGATACAAGGGAAACATTTTAGCAGAATGAAAGTTATGCTGGGGATAAAATATTCACAGAAAGAGAAGGAAAGAAGGATGCAATGGAGGGAATTAGAAAGGGAAGGAGGAGAGAGAGTAGGGAGAAAGGAGAAAAAATAGCCATGGTATGAAGAAATGCTGACTAGTGACTAATAGCAGAAAAATAGCTTCAGTTTATTCTGAAGAGTTTTAAAGTCAAAATGCCAACTAAAAGGCATTTTGGGAATTGTTTTGTCATTAGGTGTCAAACCTGTTAAGAAGAAAGACTAATAAACGCTCTAAACTGTAATAGCCTGACCTCAGTAAAATACTCATTTTTTCTAAGACTTACTGAGTCTAATGGGTAAAGTTTTTAAATCTAAAACTAGTGTCCCTGATAAATACTGCACATGTTTCTTCATATTACAGTATTTAATTATCTGTATATTGTGGATGATACACCACAGATTTACAAGATTTGGGTCAAGAGAATTGGCACAACTGAAGTGTTCTTTGTGATTCTACCTGACATCTTCATTTAAGAAAGATTCCTAAGCTTCAGCAAATAGTGTAAAATATAAGGAAAAATACATTTCTATAATTATTTCTTTACCACCCATATGACTTTAGGGTTACCAAGACACACCGGTCTTGAGATCCCAGTCTCTATCCTCTAGGCTTCTGGAGAGATTTCAGATCCCTAGACTGAACCTTGATATGTTTGGATAGTTATTTTTTTTTATTTTTATTTTTTAAAGATTTATTTATTTATACATACAAGCTGGGGTACAGACCAGAGGCATGGGGCTGCGAGAGGGTTCACCAGAGACAGAGTGGGGAACAGAACAGACAGATCAAAAATACACTGCCAAGGGGAGCAGCGGGCAAGGTAGGAGAGGTCTGCCGCACCATGTGGGACTCTCCCCGGCTGGGCGTCGAACTCGCATTGCCGCTGCCGACAGCTCCACAGCGCAGCGCCCAACCGCTGTGTCACCAGGGAGGCCCTGGGTAGTTATTTTTTAATGGAATGTTTGTATATTATTGTTAAGGTGAAACATCATTGATAATGCGAAATTACTGTGTAATTAATGTAAGTTTTGATATCGTTATCAAGTTTATGAAGGACCAGCTATACAAGTAAGTACATAGAGAGAACCATTCACATTAAAAGTATTTCTTTTTAAGAGAGTATGGAACCTACCCTGAATCAGACAGATTTTGTCTTGTCTCTAACTGCCATATTGAAAATTCTAGTTTCTAAACAGCCTGACTCAGCAATTCCCTGTATTCTCCTTATCAGCAACTATGAAAGAAACACAAAACCACATGTTAATTGTTACAAAAGAGTCTACACAGCAGCCTTCTATATGAAAACTCTTATCAACCAATCATTAAAGGGCAAATGAACTTAAGAACCAATTCAAAATTTTCTGAACAAGTTAAGGTGGACCACTTCCCTACTTGAGGATTCCCTATGCCCTGACCTTGGAAGACCAGACCTTGGCACTGCCTCTTATCATGGCCCCCAATCATGGTGCACAGTCTTTAATAAACACTTGAGCATATTACAGCCTGAATAGTTCTTTACCAACAAGCCTACATTAGACAAACAGAAATATAAATGGTTAACGCTCCCCAAACACTGAGATATCAGTGTAGCTCACTTTAAATCTTCTAAACAAACATGAATTTCTTCCATAAAACTTCTCAAAGTGTAATGTCCTTTTCCCTTTTTGCATTACTGATCACACTGGTACTTTATCCTCATTGATTGATTATAGCATGGATATTAATCTTCCACAAAACACTCAAATATATGAATATGGGAAACATGTCTTGTTTTGCACATTTTGTCCCCGAAAAGTGTCTGCAATATCACATGGTAGATGTTAAAAAGCATTTGTTGAATGAATAAATCACTAAATAGGACAATACATAGTGTAATAGCCGTTAGATTTACAGAGGGCAAAATATAGAAGGCAGCTATCTAAATGCATTGATTTGGGTAATATAGTCAAAGGAATCCTTTCAAAAATTTATGTACAGAGTGCTAAATACATTTTATTTGAAATATAATAAACTTAGTTTTTTTCTTAGGAATTTTTGGTAAAACAATTATCTTTAAGTGTAAATATTACATTAGACAGTAGATTCTACAACTAGATTTACTGGAGTCTGTTTATTTCTAGATTTGTCAGTGTGTGGGCAAAAATTCACAGATCCACTTTTTCAGATTAGTCTTTAGCGCCTCATAACTAGTTTGTGTGCAAGTGAATGAGTGATGTAAGAAGTAAAGAAAAGGAAGGAGGAGAATTTAGAGCTACCATTGTATAGTGGTTTAAGAGCTTCACATTAGTACTAGATTGTTAGGATTCAAAAACCTTTCCACAACCTCTCCACAGCATTTGCTATGTTTCATGACAGTTATTTAACCCTGTTGGGGTTAGGGGTCCTTGTATGTAAAATGGACTTATAAATGTGCCTACACTATTAGGCAATTAATATGATTAATGCATGCAAAGTGATTAGAAAGTAGCAATCACACTTTAGGTTCTACATTCATAATGAATTTTCCATCTTTCTTCCAATCTTACTGTATTTTAGGTCTATAGGTATGTTGTTCTTTTCAGAACCACAACTCTTTAGAATTTGATCATATTAGGAAGAATGCAAAGTTGTGGTTAAATATTTGGGAAAGACTACAAAAGGCAGTTTGCACATAGATCTTCTTGTTGAGATTTTAATATTTATTATTTCTGTGGTAAACACTAAAAAAAATTAGAATTGATAGCAAAACCAAGGAAGTGATATCATTAAAATATTTCTTGCTGCAGCTTTTACCCCCTATGGTCCGAATTTTCTATATAAATAGTTGAATGATAATCAAGCAATAAGCATGAATATGGATGCCATTATTTTTTTAAAGCATACATATCATAGGGGAGGAAAAAATTATTTTACCTTTACCCTTTTAGATTCTTAGTTGAGTCACTTTCTGTAATAAAAGACAGATTAGCCAGAGGGAAACAAAGAACATGTATACTAGACCTGTAAATATGATATTATGTATACCATATACATGTATACATGAGACCAAGGAAAAATGAGTAACTCCTTGAAATGATCCAAGCCATTCCCTTAAACAACATCTTCAAATAAAGAAAAAAAGATGGTGGGTTGGTGGGGAAGACCGATTATGAATGAATACCAGGAGAAGCACAGTAATCAAAGGTATGGTTACTGTATAGATTTAAGCCATTGCCGTCTTCATTGATAAGTTGTTCTAGAGATTTGGTCATCTCCATCTTTCCTTCCGGGGAAATGCCCTTAAGAAATGAAACTTTTTCCTTATACATGTAAACATAAATTACAAAAGTGTATCTTTTATTCAGATTTTAGTGCCTTTTCTATGTATGCTGTCTTTTAAAAATAGTCTAACATAATACTCATGCCAAAAGAAGCTATTTTTGGGGTGCAAATTTGCTCCCCTGTAATACATACATAAATGTAAGTGAAGACTGGTCTTTTAAATTCAACCATATTTATCTCATCATCCCTGTGGGGTCAGAATGGCCACCAGGTGGCACTAAGACTTCAAATTGCAGTGTAAATTAGATAAAGGATCTAATTTTCCCAAATGCTGATTGTCCCCTAAACTTTGCTATAATGCAAAATAGCGATTTCTTTCCTCTTATTTATCTAAAACTTGGAGGCTTCATAAGTCGAATCTTCACTATATAATAAAATTAATATGCAGAATTTTAATTGCAGGTTTAATTATATATAAATTATATTGTGATAAATAGTAATTGCATTTTCATTCTGCCACCCAAAATATTTTATTTTTTTTAAGATTTATTTATTTATGCATACAAGCTGGGGTACAAGCCAGAGGTGTGGGGTGGCAAGAGGGTTCACCAGAGACAGAGTGGGGAGCAGAACAGGCAGATCGATGGAAATACACTGCTGAAGGGAGCATCAGGCAAGGCAGGAGAGGTCTGCCGCGCCATGTGAGAATCTCCCTGGCCGGGCGTCGAACTCACATTGCCGCTGCTGACAGCTCCATAGTGCAGCGCTTAACCGCTGCGCCACCAGGGAGGCCCCCAAAATATTTTAAAGTAAGAAATTGTCCTCAATATATTCCAGAGATGTAAGTCTTAATATCAGTTCTTCTATAATAAAACTGGAAGAAAATGTCAATTAGAATAATTAGAATTTGAAAACCTAGTGTTAAAACTTTCTCCTTTCATGTCCTGATTTCTATTCTTTGGCTTGTAACATTAACAGATGTGGTTTAAATCATCATTGCATAGAGTGATTTTTTTTTTTTTTTGAGAAATATCCACTACCTTTCTGAAACTGTCATATTTAAAAGATAAGCCGAGTATATGAGAAACATGGTTCAGTGACTAAGAAAAGAACAATAGAATAATAAAGCAAACATATTGCACTTTCTGTTTCAAGACTGAATGAATTTGAGGAAATTGAAAAGGAATTTTCAAATGTCAGAAAATGCCAGTACACTAAAATTTTTAAACAAGGCATAGGCATTAAAAGGATGCTTCAGTCTCAATAAATATACAAAACCGAAATGTACACACAATTCAAGTCACATGCTTATTGAAATGTCTGAATTTGAAATTGAATAATTGTAGTTTATTTTTCCAGTCTTCAAAATGTTATTAAGAATCAAATGTGCCAATTACTGTCTAAATTTTGGAAATATAAAGGTTAAAGTAAGTGACAAATTTTATTGGGTTCATGGACAGTGATCAAGTAAACAAGTTAATTTCTAAGAATGATAAGTGATATTTAAAAAGTGCTCAGATGAGAAGGTTTTGAAAATCTTTTATTAAAGTAGGTTCTATCTGACCAGGAGGAAAAATCCACTTAAAGTTTTACAGGAAATAGTTATAGGCAGAAAAATCATTCAGTGCGATGGATATGGCAAAGAGACAAGCTGGATCTGTCGTGTATATAGCAGCAAAAAAAAAAGCTATGAAGCTAGAACTCATGTATTTTTGATAGTTAAAGAGAGTGGCAAACAAAGATTAAATCATGGAAGGACTAGAAGGCACTGAAACACAACCTGATTATTGTCTTTATTGCATTACATACATTTAGGAACAGGACAGCACCATAATCTGAATTATAAGTTAATTTTATATGCAACTGATGAAATTTAGATGGGACATGATATTAGGCAGGTAGCAGTAAAATGGAGAAAGACAACAATCAGTAGTTTGAATAGTTTAGGAAGGCTCTCAAGTGTAAGATTTGTCCATATTCTTTAGCACCTGGCCCTATGATAATTAGGGCAAGGGGACACTGGCCTTGAGTGTAAAAGTACTGTAAGAGTCTGCTAATAGTGGTGGTTGGGAGTATGGGCTTTGGATTTGTTGGCTTGTGAAAGGCTCACTCAGAGGAGTCATTGTCATCTTTAGAAATTAGTGAGCCCTAAGAGGGGCAGTCTCCTGAATTATCAAGGTTTTAAGGCATCAAAGCACCATAAGATACAGAAAATTAAAAACATGATTAATACACAAAGTCTTCTAAATATAAAAATATAAAAACTATGCAGAGAGAGAAAGTTAGGAAATACAGAAAATTAGGAAAACATGGTATCACAGAAAAAAAATGCAGGATAGAAGGAAGTTTTAGTTAGCTCAAAAATGACTGAGTGTAAAGAAAGCAGTTGTGAGATTGAAATCTATCAGATTGAAATCTATCAGAATGAGTGAGGATACAATGGGAAGAGGTAAAAAAGAACCTTTGAAAGAAGGGAACAGAGAAATGGTGCTTAAGATAATTTAATTTTGTTTTACTATCCAGATCTCAAATTCGCCTGGTGAGTTCAGTTTATGAGAAGTGGTTTTGTCAAAAGATGCTGAATGCTGAACCTGTCTCCACCTCTCTTTGCTCAATCAGCTCCCAGAACACTGACAAGGCCAGTCTTAGCACTGAGACAGGATATTGAAGTTTTCTAGCTCGAGGGAAAACCTAAAGCCATTGGTATTTGGGTTAGTAAACAGTGAAGCTCATACTGACAAACCACACATGTGTACACCCAGAACTTCCAAATAAAATATTGATTACTGCATCTTTATGCAGTACCTACCATGTATTATCTTTCACCTGAGCAATAATATTATAATAGTTAAGACTTCAGTTTTCACATCTAGACTATTTATATTCAAGTCATAAATTTACTACTAATAATATGGTACCTTGGTCCACACAGATAATTTTTCTATCTCTAAAATGAAGATTATAAAATTCCTATCTCTAAAAGTTTTGTGAAGTTACTGAGTAAAAATAAAGGAAGCTCGTGTTTAAGCATTTTATCAATGTCATCAATCAATATTATTATAGTTTTATGAGTACAGATGGGGACAAAACAAAGACATAGAGAAATAGCTTAGAAAAAAGAATATTGAGGAAAAAAGAAAACAAAACCACTATTGTAATTCTCAAAGTGATAAAAAAAGATGTACTGCATAATAGCAGATAATAAAAATTTACCTTGAAACTTAAAAAATTAGAGTACAAATAAAAAAATCAATAGAAATATTAGAAGATAGAGTTGAAAAAATCTCAATAAAGCAAAAGTAAAGAGACAATGAGATAGTAGAGAGAAAAACTCAGAGAATTAGAAGACTATTCCCAGACCATAAAGTTTTCAGAATAGTGAGTCATTATACTAACAGCTAAAATAGAGACTTTTATCTCATCCCCTCCCACCCCTCACTCATTCTGATCTAGAGAAACAGAACCGTAAGAAGTAGGTAGATTGAGAGATAGGTAGATAGATGGGCAGATTTTCAAATATTTCATTTCACATAGAAGTTCATGTACTGACATATTCCTTCTAGCCTAATGAAGAGTCAATCCAATACATGCCTTCTGCGAATAGATGAAGCCTACCCGCATTATGGAGGCAGGTTACTCAAAAGTTCACCAACTTGAGTTAATCACCTTCAAATAGCAATCATATAGAAACATCCAGAATAATGATTGACCAAATTTAGTATCCCCTTTACTGGAATTGGTCTGTACTTCATCACAGTTTATATCTTTGCCATCTAACATGACATTCAGTTCATAGTATTTACTCATTAAGCACAATATTTAAGTGAATTAATATTGACTCAGTTGTGCATCACACCCAACTATAGGTCCCGTAATCACTTACTGGATTGTGTTATAGACTCAATTCAGAAAAAAAAAATTGTTAAAAGAGTTAAGTAGATTTTGTCATAACTGAATGTGTTTTATGATTAATTAAAATAACATGCTGGGTGTTATTAGGCTCTTGGAAGAGTACTGGCTTTTGTAAAAATATTTTTAATTTTTTTAACTTTATAGTAAATTGGGCCTCTCTGGTGGTGCAGGGGTTAAAGACACAGTGATATCAATCTATGGCCAGCCACTGCAGCATGAGTTCAATCCCAAGCCAGGGAGCTACCCACGTGGTACAGCAGACCTCTCCTGTCTTCCCCACTACTCCCCTCAGCAGAGTACTTCAGTAGATCTACCTGTTCTGCTCCCCACTCTGTCTTTGGTGAATCCTTTCATCCCCCTACACCTCTGGTCTACACCCCAGTTCTTGTATGCATAAATAAATCTTTTAAAAAAAAGAAAAAAAACCTCCATATTAAATTTTCTTAAGATAATATCAAAGTAAAAAAAACTAATCATTAAATTTAAAAAAGTTTAACCAGTATTCACAGAATACTAAGCACTCCTCCATATCTATGCTTATTATCAGTAAATGTTTACCCAAATAGATGAAAAATATGAATTGTCAAGGTTTTAAAAACCACAAGTTTTTATATAATAATCTGTATCTTAAGCCTCTTTCTAAAAACAAAGAAGATTAATGCCAATAATTGGGTATATGAGAAAATGGTATTATTTTTCTGTCATTATTGTAAGAGATTACCACAAATTTATTCTTACAGTGCTATAGGTCGACAGTCCAAAATAGGTATACTGGGCTGAAATCAAGGTGGTGCAGGCTGCAATTCTTTCTGTAGGGTCTAGGGGAGAATGGCTTTCTAGCCTTTTTTAGCTTCTGGAGATTGGCTATATTCCTTGTCCCTTTTTATCTTCAAAATCAGCCATGACCAGTAGAATCTCACATTGTATACTGTGATGCGGACCTTTCAGCTTCCATCTTCGATTTTCAAGGACCCTAAGATTACATTGGACCTACTTTGCATGATCCACTATACTCCCTATTTTATTAAGATCAAGTTGACTGCAGTGGAAAAAAATATTAAAGATAAGAAAACTAACATTTTAAATTAAACTCCTAAAAACAATGAACTTTCCTAAGTAAGCACTTAGGAAACAACTGTTTAATTGCCTTGAATCGGATTAAGATCGCCTTTGCAACATAAGTTTGCAAAAAATTCAATTGAAATTTAAGTAATATCTTACTTCTAAAGACTGAGAAGCTACTAATATCAGAGAAATAGGAAATCTTTTAGGATAAATTCTGTACAATTACCCAACAGAGAATTTGCATAAATAAGTTCTTTGTGGGCAAAAATTAGTCATGATTGTTGATATTTATATGGTGCTGGACACAGCGTCTGTGCTCAAAAGATACTGAATAAGCAACATTTGTTTGGTTTTGTTTTTTTTTTTGTTTTGTTTTGTTATGTGTTTTAAATTGTTTATATTTTAGTATTATATAGAAAAAAACATTTCTGCCCCATTTTGTAGTCTATTAAATCTTGGTTTATGGAAAGGAAAAATATGTTCATATTCACAGACTTAGAAAGGAAGAAAGAGAATACTAACTTATCACAATTGCCCCAATCTAAGAGACCACTAACCTGCTAAAATTAACACTTACTTTGCTGCAAAGCAGACAGTCACATAATTTTCCTAATTTAGGAAAGTTCCAAAGCAGTCAGTACAATATACATGTTCTTTCCAATACCATTATGCACAGCAGGGACAGAGGGATACATTGTGAAGTCATTAAACTTAAGTTAAAATTACACCTCAGAGTGAAATTCTGCATTAATGTACATTATGTTACTTAGGGGGACTTTGCTTTCTCTATTCATTGAGTTAAATATGCAGTTAGATTCATGGAAATCTTCTTAAGAGAAAAAAAGCCTCATAACATTACCCTCTCCATTCTATTTTATGCTGGGCAATCTTGAGATCTGAGAATTCTGTGAAAGGTT
Organism: Scalopus aquaticus; assembly: GCA_004024925.1. Lineage (NCBI taxonomy): Eukaryota > Metazoa > Chordata > Mammalia > Eulipotyphla > Talpidae > Scalopus > Scalopus aquaticus. Next base: position 33,160 of record PVIJ01011787.1, read on the forward strand.
CTGCCTTGGATCTCCTTCTCCTGCCCCCAAAATGTGGGCTCTTGGTAGCAGGGGAAGGAATTATAACCTGCTATTCAATACCATCATTTAAAAGGAAAAATTATAATGTGATTTACTTGAAAAAGTCTTTCTCCCATGATGACTAATTATAAAGGTGGTTACACTGTTGCAAACTTTGGGAAGTTTTATGGAACTATGTGAATTATTTTAAGTTTCTAAACATGTGTTCCAGATTTTTTTCTCCATGTGATTTAACCTGGAAGAATGTATGAAAAAAGCAGTTTCTTTTGAGCCATATTTTGTAATAAAATACAAAATGGTATATACACATGTATATATATACCTGCTGTGCATAAAACCTATATTAGATAACATGAATAATAATGATAATAATAATAATATAATAATTATTATTATTCCATATGTAGTATTTAACTCTTCTTTCTTTACACTTTTAAAAGGACAAGTTGAGTGATGTTTTGTAAATTGGGGAGTAGACCAAATTAAATCTTAACCTTTTAATAGAAAAGTTCCATTAGTCCAAATATAAAATGCTTTTTTTAAGTTAATGTGGGACAATATTAAATAAATCATTTGCAGATAGGAGAAACCACTCGCAAACAGTCAGCCTACTTCCTTTTATTAGGAAAAGGAGAAAGAAAAAGAGGCACCTGTATAGTCATAGGTGGGCAGAAGCAGCTCAGGTGTATTCAACACTTACACATAGTTATCTAGAATTTTTTCCTCATGTCAAGTGTACATAGAGTGTATAATTTTGGCAAACTGTGATTTAGCTTGACAACTCACACGGAGTAGGCTGCCTGTTTGCGAGTGGTTTCTCCTATCTGAAAATGATTTATTTAATATTGTCCCACATTAACCTAAAAAAAGCACTTTATATTTGGACTAATGGAACTTTTCTATTAAAAGGTTAAGATTTGATTTGGTCTACTCCCCAATTTACAAAACATCACTCAAAATTCACTCTTTTACTAAGAGAAGTGAAATTATGGTTGAACTCTTCTGCAAATTTAAAAATATTTTTTTACTATTCTCATTTGCTGTCTAAAAGCTAGTTTTATGTGATGAATTGAATGGAATTCAATTCAATTATTAAACCAAGAGAAATTATTGAAATCAATGTTTTTCATATCTGATAAAAAGTTTCCAAAATCATAACTTTACATGTAACAGGAACAGTGTTCAAAATATCTAAAATGTTTATGAGAGGATAATTTTAAAAAGCAAGCGTTTTAAAATGCATATTGGTAACTACAGTCAGCAAAGAACCAGAAAGCTTAGGTCAGGGACCATGTGGCTTTTGCAGTAGCAGTGAACATTCTGGAAATGCTGTTCACCCTACCCCGCAAAGAAGAATAGAGAGTAAGTCGTGTTTCTAGGGTTTAGGAGTAAGAGGAGTCTGAACACAAGTTTGGCCTGAGGGAGCTCTACATCCTTTCTGCTATTAAGGTTAAAGAATCTATAAGTTAAAAGCCCACAGAAACGAAACATTAAAAAAGTAAATTTTACTGTTCATTGATAAAACAAAATAAAATAGGAATTCCTCTAAAAAATGTATTTGGCAAAAGATAACCTACTTTAATATAATCCCTTCTCTGAAAAACCCTATTTATAATAGTTCATTGGTTACCCTCACAACTACAATCCCTCATATAACTCTCTTCTTTCTAGGCTACAGGTGCAGGGGGTTGAGAGGATTCACCAGAGACAGAGCAGGGAGCAGAACAGGCAGATCTACTGAAATACACTGCTGAGGGGAGCAGCGGGGCAAACAGGAGAGGTCTGCTGCACCATGTGGGTTAGCTCCCTGGCCAGGGATTGGAACTTGTTGAGTGGCTGGTGATTGCTTGATAGTGCTGAGACTTAATCCCCTGCACCACCAAGGAGGCCCTCCAGTATTAGTTTTTTAGAGACAAGTATAATATGTCAACCTGTGCTTTATAGTATCAGTTCACCCTCAGCCTTTTCATTAAGGTAAGACAGACTGTATGGAGACTCCAGTGTTTATTAAAAAGCCCTTGTGCCTCCCTCCTGTCACCAGGTAGACTTCAAGTCACATGTAATCTGTTGCCCAATGAGATCACAACTGAAGGTGGTAAGACAATCAATTAACAATTATGCCATGACAACAAGTTAACTGGAAATGTTTATTGAAACTTCACTGGTCTGTTAAATCCCAAAATAAGAAAATTACTTATTTATTACTTATTTAGTATTTGTATGCACATGTACACACAAACATTTATGAATGATTACAGAATTCCAGTCACTCAGGTAAGATGTGACTACAGGGATAAACAAGATTCAGGGTCTGCCTTTGAGAGGCAAGGACGAACATTTGTAAAACTGGGGCATCTAGGGCAAAGGTTCACATATTTTCTTGATCTAACTCTCTCAGGACGTACCTTACACTCTGACTAACTGCCTTCCTACCCCATCTGATATCATTAAATTCATACTCTATGTCTTCCAATTTCTTTGTGAACACATTCAAATAACAGTATTTACTAAAAATATTTCATTTTACTCACTAATTAAATCAAGAAAACACAATTATATTTTTCCATGGTTTAGGTAAAATGTAACCACATAGGCATATTACTTGAGGAACAGAAATTAGGGAATATTGTAATAAGTACTTTCACTCTTTTAAATCTGATGCAATAAATGGGCTTATCTCAGTAAATTTTATTAAAGCTCATCTTATCTATAATCTATTAATTTTGAAGGAGATACAAAAAGTAAGGGAAAAATATACCAAATACACAAACACTATCAGTGCATTTTTTGGCTATTTTTCATATAATTTGGTTTTTAAATATTTATTTCATCTAATTATAAATACAGCTTTTCAAAAAATTCTATTTTTAATTTAAAAAATTTAATTATTATAAGTATTTATACCTTCCTACATATTGTTCTAGTACCACAGTGCTTTTATTAGATTGAAAGTTAGTATGCTGTATTTTATATTATATATATATGATATGATATATATATTATATATATATATTATATATATTATATATATGATATGATATGATATATGATATTATATATATGATATGATATATGATATATATGATATATATGATATATATATATGATATTGTTTATATAAGGTCAGCTGGATCATTTCTATTTTGTTTTCTATGCTATAATCATTAATGTGGTGGATTTCTCTGATTAATTTATTTATATTTTACATTGTTCCTTAAAGTAGAATAAATTATGGCCATTTTGAGTTGTGAACTTTTTCCAAAATTATGGTACAAAGCTACACAGTCACAAGAAATGCACGTAATGCCAATTTTAATAATTTCATAACAATCATGAGCATACAATGTTCTAATTATTCTAATAGAGTAGGAAAAATGGTATCATATTACTTCAATTTAGGATTCTTTATTGTTTTATTTAAAAAATATTTCTCCATATTTTGCACCTTAAATTTTCCCATTGGTATTCCTTAATAAATGTCTATTTAAAAACCAATCAACACTATATTCTTATTACCTTTTTTCCATTAGTGAATACTCTAATAGTAAGATTGCTCAGGGATAGAAAACCGGGTTCAAATAATTATTTTATGAAAGTGTGTAATTAATGATATGCATATATTCCAGTAACAGGGTGAAAATACTTAGTATTTACATGAAGAATTTTTTTCTTGTAAAAGCAAGTTTATTTTTAAAAAATCAATTTTGAAAGCAATTCCTTATTGGGCCTTTTAAAGAATTTTGTATAGCAAAATATGTATAATAGCAAAATATGTTTGATTTTTGCTGAAAAAGCCAATGACCAAGAGATCTCTTCATATAGAAAACTTTAAAAACATTCTCACTCTGTTAGCAACAATAATAGAAATTTATAGGACACGCTATAAATTGGACAGTTGGACAATCAGTACCTTTAGTGAAGGAAAAAAAACCTACTTGATATCTGCATAAAACACTGCACTACAGTTTTGCTTCTAATATTACAAAAATGACTTGTTTGTATTATAAAACCATTGTGTGCCATTCTGACATGTCTGCCTATATTTTCTACAGTTGTCTAGCTTCAACTCACTAACAGCAGTTACTTAAACGTAAATGCTGCTGTCCATTATCTCATCCATTAAATGAGCAATTTGGCACAAAAGCATTGTTTCCACCATAAGTGGCTTCATTAGGGACTTCACTGGTGCCAGTCATTGTACTTTGCTATATAATTCTCAGTGAGACTGACAGAATGTGATGTGACATGGATGAAAGAGTTTCCTTATTGCTATACAGAAAGCAAAACTACTGACTTTTTAATGTTAGTTAAATAGAATATTTATTATTTTGTAAAAAATAACATAAATTATCACCTGAGTGTCAGTCATCCAACTTAAGAAATGAATAAAACCATCATTTTGGAAATTCACATTTTCCCCAACATTATCTAATGACCTCACTAATATAATGTGATTTTCAGTTGACTATCATCCCCAAAATGATATGATTTTTATCCATTAAAAAATCTAGTGTTTTACAATTGAAAATGTCTTCTAATGCATCATTTTTAAATATTCTTATCAAACTGATTGGGAAAAAAATAACTCTACATTAAAAATGGTACAATTCAGTGTAAAAGAAGCAAAATCACCTTTCCAAGTTCATACTCTGAATCAATATCCTTTAATTCCCATTCGATGATAGGATAATTGTATATCTGGTGTTAGAAGACTTACTGGTCACCTATCCTGGTCTTATCGTGGTTATACCTTACCTGGTATTATCCATTTTTAATTGTAAGACTAGTCATGGGTATTTTAACTCTTGATAGGGTCAATGAGAAAATAAAACATCACATAAATGACAGTAGTGAGTAATCCTTTATTTCACAAGTATTGTGTCCCTCCTATGTACAAGTCACTGTGTTATACCATATATAAAATATATGTAATAAATACACAAATGCTATCAAAATCAGCAAGATCTAATCCCTCATTTCAGAGAAAATAAAATTTGGATTAAAATGACAGTCTGTTGATATGAAGTATTGATCTAGTTAGTGAACTAAACATAATCCTTTTTGTTTGTGAACTAAAAGCAATCCCTTCTATAGAAACCATTATTACCAGGATAAATATCTATATATAAAAGCCAAATCAATATTATAAAGTATACCCTTAAAACCAAGTTATAGACAAAGAATTAGATTTATGAAGCTGTTAAAGGATCTGGCGATTAATAATTTACTATTTTTTCAAATAATTATAAGCCAAATTGTCTTTTAGTGATCGGTATAAAATAGAGCTTTCTGACATTAGATCATTGGGACTAAACAATGAAACTTCACTTCTAAATTTTTTATTTTTCTATTTCCCAAATACCATGGAGCAATTACCATTGTTTTCCTACATTTCCCTGTATCCTATATGTTCAAATTTCCATGTTATTGATACAATTATTGCTGTAGTACATCTCTCTCAGTGGATTTATGGCATTATTCTGTTTCTATGTCTGCTTTCTCCATTACATAAACTGTCATACTATTTATTAGATAGTCTATGACAGGGCCAAGCACACAGTTAACATTCATTACTTGTTGAATTAAATACTAGCAATAGAGTAAAGAAAGAATATATGTTTCTAAATTATTGCATGATAATAATTTAAATAAACTAAATATATATATTGGATGATATATATTGCATTTAGTTCTCTACCTTTTTATGTTGAAATTTATCACGTATCTTATCCCTCTACACACACACACACACAACACGGACAAACACACACACCAAAAACAAGAGTAGAAAAAACAGTGGAAATACTTTAAAAACTATCTCATCATCACTTGTCATCAGAAATGGAAATCAGAACCACAGCAAGAAGTCATTCCACATCTGTGAGAATGGGCCACATCAAAAAGGCCAGAAACAACAAATGTTGGCAAGGATATTGAGGTAAAGGAATTCTCATGCACTGTTGGTGGGAATGTGGACTGGTCCTGTCTGGAGTATGGAAATTTCTCAAAATATTAAAGATGGATCTACCACATGATCCAGCAATTCCACTCCTAGCTGTCTAGCTGAAGGATGCAAAAGCACTAATTTGAAGGGATTTATGCCCTCCTTTGTTCACTGTAGCACAATTTACAATAGCCAAGTTATGGAAACAAACTAAGAGTTCAATGACAGATGAGGAGAGTAAGAAGATGTGGTATATATGCACAATAGATTGAATACTGCTCAGCTATGAAAAAGACAAACTCTTACCATTTACACAGCATGGATGGAATTGGAGGGGATAATGCTAAGTGAAGCAAATCAGAAGGAAAAGGACAAATACCAGATGTTTTCACTTATATGTGGAATGTAAAGAAATAAAACAAAAGAACGGACAAAACCAAACCAGTAATAAAACCCAGAAATTCTTACTATAGAATTGAGGCTACAAGAGGGGGAGAATGGAGAGTAAAGTAGAACTTTTCCTGGATGAACAGGCAGGGTTGTGCCTAACACCCAGCATCCCAGCTGTATCAAGTACCATAGCAGAAACAAGTTCCAGAGCCCTCTGCAGTGAGGTTCAGAAGGAAGTGATCACAGGAAAGTAAGGAAGCACAGAGACTAAAAACCAGCCTTGCCCTGAAACTCAAAGAAATCACATTACAAGGCAAACTGAGAGGAAAGGAAGGTGCCTTCACATTTAAGAACACAGAAGAAACAAAAGCAGACACACAGAGAGAAATTTTTTAAAAGAGTAGACAGAGCAGGAAAGATTAAATGGCTGCTACATGGCAGGATGCCATCTGTCCCACCCCAGCTCTACATGGAGACCAGAGTACAAGCTAGAGCTGGGAAAGCATGAGTGTGAGCACACGTGTTTAGCTTTTTAACTGCAACATGGCCCCTCCCTCCATCCTTAGTTCTCAGCACTCCTTCCTCATATTCAGGAAGTCAGGTTAATGGCATGCTGGAATTTGTGATGTTCAGTGCCTGAGAACTCAACTACCCAGAGAAGGGAGTGGAGTCCAGGAAGTTCCACCTTCATTATGAGAGTCCCCATTGCTCACAGTTCATCCCTACTGTGTGATGATTTAGAAAAGTTTAAACATTTCTCATATTTCTTAATATTAGAAAATAGCTTATAACATTTTTATTATTCAGCAATTCAGCCACGTTATTGTGGGGAATCAATGTTTTTGTTTGGATTAGTCCAAAGATAACCACATTTATATTAGCCACACTTCAAAACTACAATTTTTCTAAGCTATCATTGCTTGGTAAGAAATTCCATTTTTGAAACGCCTTTTTTCATTTTTCTGTTAAAGACCTTCCTTGTAATTTATTTGTAAAATATTCTCTCTCTCTCTCTCTCACGTGCACACACACACACACACACACACACACAAAGTTTAGAGGCATTTAGTTTAGAATCCTTATTAAATACTTAGAATAAATATTCAAGGAACCAGTCCTTCTACACAATTGTAATTAAAAACAAAAGGTACGGAGCTATCTATCACTTGATAGGTGGATGGGGTATGAAGTAGTGTTAAATCCAATTTAAAAAGTCTTACAACATAATCACTTTTAAATAATCTACCAGTGTACAATTGATCTCTTCTATTGACTAGGCCCCAAGGGCTTTCCTTGATAGGATTCCACTTCAAATCATTCAGCTTACATTGCAAACTAAGGGAACTTACAGGTCTTCAGCTTACTGTACAAAAACTGGTTTTAAAATGTCCTGATCTGTATTGAGTTTTATTAAACTTCTGCTCTGCGTTCATAGAGCATAGCAGTCAACACACCAACATTCATAAAAGAAGAAAACTACTAAAAACCTAACAATACCAAAAACATCGTAAGCAATCAAAGGAGATCAGTAATTAATTTTACTTCTTGCCCCTTGAATGAGTATAAATATTTCATCAAAGATTACATTGTTTAAAAACAATTTTGGGTTGTATTTGGGAAAGAAGCTAGTAGCTGTTTATTGACTTTTTCATACACGTTCACAGGATTTCCAGGAATTAATTTTTCAACAGAGATGGTGGCATTAGAGAAGAGAACATGAAATCAAAAGCATGCTAAACTTAGATCTAAAATCATTTAAAAGTCACTAAAAATCCTTATCTCCTCTGATCTTGAATGAGAGTACTTAATGTTTGACTGTTCTTGATTTTTCCTGAATTACATTGATTGCGCTAAACCTGCACCTAGAATGTTGTACTTTGGAGTAAAGGATTAGATTCTTCCCTTTGTGGGGAATATTTTGTTTTCTTCACTTATCCTCAGAAGTAAGAGCATTTGGATTTTAACAATGTATCCTGATTTCAACTGAATTTGCCAACACTTAAGTCAACCCTACCGAAACTGAAATCTCTTATAAGTAATTGCAGGGGAGCAAAATAGATTTATTTTGGAGGTAGATTAAAACTATAAAATAATTCCTTTAAAATAAGCAACTTGAATTAACCTGCAGCTATTCTTTCGAGTACATAAAACACAGATTTAGTTCAAATAGTGTATATAATATCCTTTAAAAGGTTTCTGTACAATGTGCAAGGTTTACAGTCAATTTAGGTTAAATAATAAATTGGTATATATCAGTAAAAACTTTTTGTCAAGATGTTAATCACACTACTAGCTCCCAAAATTCTGAAAAGAAATGAAAGCTATCATATGTATAAGTGTTAAGACATATTTTCAACATGTGAGCAATAAAATGAGTATGAAAATACCAGATGGTATTGCATTCAGTGGCACTTTAATATATTGCTTTACCCTTCATTTGTTAGGTAATAGGGAATTTTTTTTCCAGAATGTAGATAAGTTATTGCTATTAGACTTTGAATTTAGATCTCAAAGTTCTGAAATACGATCTGATACTAAAACTATTGTTACATTGAAATGTTATTTTCTGCAAAGATTTCATATAAAATAAGTACAAAACAATTGTGTCTCTTAGTTAACTCTGTGTATTAAAAAAACTCTTAAAATTCACAAAGATATAATCTTAGGGATATCTTTCTCAGCTATTTTTTAAAAGCTAACATTTCTGGAGTTATGCTTTGGAGATAGCAGATATGCATAAGTGTTGGCTATAGTGATCAACTGTCACTATAGCACTGCATCCTCCATTTCATGAATTTCACTAAGAGAAACTCCTTCATTTCTCAGGTTAGATAGTTCAACTCTAGCTTGACCAATTAACTGTAATATTATTTGTTTCAAAATGGATGGCTAGGGGCCTCCCTGGTGGCACAAGAGGTTAAGTCTCAGCACTATGAAGCTATCTGCAGCCACTGAGGCATGAGTTCTATCCCCCGGTCAGAGAGCTTCCCACAGGGCTCAGAGACCTCTCCTGCCTTGCCACTGCTCCCCTCAGCAGTGTACTTCAGTGGATCTGCCTGTTCTGCTCCCCACTCTGTCTCTGGTGAATCCTCTCACTTCCCTAGCCCCACATCTCTGGCTTACACCCCAGCTCTTGTATGCATAAACAAACAAATCCTTAAATAAAAAATAAATAGTAAAATAATAAAATAAAACAGCCAAAAAAAAATGGATGGCTAAATTTTGGGCACGTGACCCAAATTATTTAGACACAATTCGTACACTTTTTCTGAGATTGTTTAGAAAGAATCTCTCTTTTTGTGTAACAGGGAATGCAATTTAGTATCATAATAATGTCTATGAAACATAGTAAAGGTATGGAAGCAACCCAGATGTCCAAAAATAGATTGGATCAAGAAGATGTGGTACATATACACAATGGAATGCTATTCAGCATTCAAAGAAGATAAAAAAGAAGATAAACACACACAATTTGCAGTGACACGGATGGAGTTAGAGCAGATCGTACTCAGCGAAATAACCCAGAAAGAAAGAGAAAAATATTGAATGGTTCACTTATAACAGGATTATAAGGAAACCAAATAGGAGAGAGACACTCAGTGGGTGGGTGAGAGTGGGTGCGGGGGTGGGGGGAGGATAAGGGCACAAAATAGAGTAGAAAAAGACGCAAGGGACCACGGAGATGGATCACAGGTGAATTGGTGGTGGATTACCCAAGGGGAACACAAAATGTAAAAGACATAAATAACAATAAAAATATGTATTTTAAAAAAATATTGTCTGTGAAAGAATACAAGAAAATGTAATATAACAGGGAGTAGAAATAAGTCTACTTGCGATTGAGATTTTAGCATTGTTCTAAACAAAGAGGTAACATTGTAGAAAACTGAAGACAAAAACTAGAGAAGAAAAGTCAGAAACAAAGAAAAAAGTAAGGGAAATATTTAAAAATAAATTGAAACAAGGAGACTTACTATTTGGCATGAGAAAGTGTGGCCTCAGCAAATCATCACTGAATTTCAATTTCAAATTCCATTCTTGTTGGTAATAAATGCAAAGTAAATTGAACTCTCAGAGATTACTCTGTCTATCCCTTACTTGGAATGCTAGTGTAGTGTGCAGACTGAGGGGTACTTCAGGACACCCAAATAGGCACAATGTAAATGGGTTCAATCATCATCACATAAAGACAAAGTATTTTCCTAGCGTGAAAGAACTTTAATAAGATAGTGTACATAAAGAGAGAAGAGATCATCAGAGTTTTCCAGTGAAACACCCAAGTTACCCATCCCCTCATGGGCAAATGCTTAGCCAAAAAGGGTTGGCCCAAAGTCAAGCTGCTGAGATCTGACAATTTACACAAGCCTAAAGCACCTTCTGTCAGGGAACCATAGGAAAGGGGCAGAAGGGGCCAAGCAAGTTTGGGACAAAAGGAGCAAAATCAAAGGACAGATCAAGGTAAGGGCTGCCAATGTCAGCCTCCAGATGAGTTTCTCACCCACATCTCTTCCAAGAGTCACTACATGTCTTGGAGTCCATGTGACTCCTTCTATGTACCCCAAATCCCTGGTGTAAATCAAAAGTTGAGAAGAAGTGGGACTTCTTTACATGTCTCTCTACTTCATGTGCCTCCTCTAAGTCTCCTCTCCAAGTGTTCTCTCTTTTCTCCACCCAACTCCTCCCTTCCTTAGGTGGAGCAAAGAACATTGAATCTCGCCTTTATGGAGGGTAAACTCTGTAACACTAGGATACTCCAACATAATGTTGAATGGAGAAGAATGTATTATCCTTTTCAACATGTCCATTTATATAGTTACCGTTAGCAAGTTGTATATAAGTGATGCCAGTAAGAAAACAATCATTTTAAAATTTTCCTTACCAAGAACACTAAAAAATTCTAAGGTGATTTGTCACTGTTCTTTACAGGAAAATTGACCAGACTTCATTATTTACATTTTCTCTTACAGAAGTAATGCCACCAGCCTTGAAAATCCTTCTATGTTTCCTCTTTACTATTTTAATTATTGCATAACAAAAATGTAAATCATAGATTTAGTTTCTCTTTATAGGGAGTATAACTATATGAATCTAGGTGAACTATATGAATCTCACTGTTTAACAAAAAATGGTACAGTAAACAAAATCACTAAGTAAAACTTCTCTACTACCTGTTTTCTCTTAATATTATCCAGGATAAAAAAGCAGAATATACATGGGGGTGAACAGAATGGGGGTGAATATTCATAGTTCAATCAAAGTGCTTCAAGCCTTACCCTTAGGGAAGTTCCTTGAAGTTCTGCATGAAAACACAGAGCATTAAGTTCTGTTTTCCTTTCTTTATCATGTGTATGTGGAAGAGGAAGGTGATGATTGGAGGGCCTAAGAATCATGAAGCCTTTTTCAACTATAAGTAAAGTCTTTGACATAAAGAAATACAAACAGTAAAGTTAGTGAGTCACAAAGGCATAGGAGAGTGGCTGTCTTTACCAAAGGGGCATCTCAAATGCTGCATCTATGCACAGGATAGAAAAAATTTTCTACTAGCTAAACTTTTGTTTGGCAAAAAATATTTCCATCATTTCAATAATTTCAGGATGTTTTGGAATTTTACAATTTAGGGATTATAGTTTGATGACAATGGCATATATATCAATAGATAAAAATAAAGAATGTTTTGCAACAAAACGTGATTAATTCCAACCAGCTTCATTCTGTAAGTAATTGAATTAACTGTCAATCTTCCTGGCATTTCAAAACTCTAGAAAAATATTATATTACTGTAGCATATATATCTATATATATAAATATATACACAATGGTACTATATTCTTCCCAATATTTTGGGAATTACAATAGTACCCAATAATGTAATTTTAATAACAATACTGTTTCCCACAAATAAACTTTCAGAGATATTTTTAGATAAATATTCTTCCCCAAAATGTATTTGTGTTCTTTTGTAAGAAAAGGTTGCACTTTATTCTATTTCTTTTCACACTTATATTTTCCACAATATAAACATTGCCTTTATTTTAGCATATAAATAACAATAAATGGCAAATTCCTATTGAGTGCCCACCAAGTAACTGGTGCCATCATAAGCACTAGAGTTCTAGCAGAGTATGAAACAGAAAAAAATTACTTGAATTTATGGGGTTTCCATTTTAACTAGGAAAGGGAAAGAGAGTGAAATTAAGGCTACAGGCATGGAGTAAATGGTATCAACATGAAAAACACTAAAATAATTGCGTATTTAAAAAAAAATAGATTCACTTCGTAATGTGAGAAATTATGTCTCAAATACTATGAACGACAGAACATTTTGGTTTTATTTCTGAATTTCCTTTCAACCTCATCACTTAACTGGAAAAATAAATTAAATATCATTCAAAGGAATTTCCTTGGAACTTTCTTTTTGTATGAGGACATTTTCCTTCTGAAAATGGTATCTTTTCATTTAGAGATCATCTCTCATGCCACTGAAAATTCATGTATTTCCAACATGTAGAGAGAGAAAAAAAAGTCTTAACCTTATAATCTTTGTTTATATTATTATTCTGAGGAGGCAAGAAAAGAGCAGTTACATTGTACTGGAGAGCAAATGATCACATTTTGTCGCATATTCAAATAAACCTGCAAATAATTGATACGAAGTCTCAGACTTTACCCCACCCCCCCACCCCCCAGGGAAATGAAATTCAGGGTCCTTGCTGCTTTTTCAAGATATGTCTTTTTAAAGATCCACTTCATAGTACACAAAACTTAAAATTATTTTCGAATATAGTTTTCTCTAAGGGAGAGCTAAAATTTTGACCCCTAACTGAAAAACACCCTCAACTGAATTGGTTATTAGATGTCACTTCTTTTCCAAATGGATACAGTGGAAGGGGAGGTGGTTCTTTCTATTTTCCTTGGCAGCAAAACCAATCTGTATCCAAAAAGTAATAAAAAGAATTTAAATGGGAAATACAGATGTGTGAAACATTTGGAAAAATAAGTTGCAATGAGTTAAGAGGAATTTATGAAAGTCTTTTGAATTAGCTTCGAACCATTTTAAAATTTTATGTCATTTTGGAAGTATCTTATATTTATCTTTTAGCACATAGTTAAATGTTTCTCTTAGTGGTTGCCTTTTGTTTTCCATGAGTAAATTTAGTTCTTATGAAAGTCATCCCTGGAGATAAAAGGCTACTTGGGGCATATACAGTAACATAAATTTAAAAGCTCTTAGTCTGTCCTACTCAATATGGAGGAAATCACAAAATATTCAGAATAATAGAATATTTAGTCACTTAAAATGAGCAAGAAAATGTTCTGGCCTAGTAACAACAACAATAAACCACTGATACCTTTCTTAGTCATGTCAACATTATGAATTCTTCCTAATGACTCTATTCTTTCTTTTTTAAGTCTGAATGTGAACCTCAATCTGATTGTTGGAAGAGTTTTAACAGGTACCATGCAAAGAAGTCAAATGAAGTACGTGCAGATAACTTAAAAACTGACCAATCTAAGAAGCAAGTCATAGGAAAACCTATGAGGTCAATATACTTTCTGCATTTGCATTTTGTGGTAATCACATTATATAAATGTTGGTTGAACAGACAGATGTTGACACTGTAACTTAACAATGACTGTTTTATTAAGTCTAATCAGTAACATCAAGAAGCAGAGAAATAAGATTCAATTTTTCTTTGTTTTACATGTGGCTTAAACATTGGTTTGTAACTAAATAAAACTGCTTTTTATGATGTTTTATGATCTTTTTAGGGTTTCTGGGATTATGCTTCCTGTAACTGATTTTTCTCTTTGTCTAGACTGGTCATATTTTAATTTTTATAGAATTAGTCAATAATTTAAAAGCAGAAAACAAGTCAAATCATTAATTTTAAAAAATGCTAAATTACTATCAAATGAAAGTATTTAGCAATAGTATACTATAAATATTACATTATATTCCTACCAATAGGAAAATGGCAATGACGACCTTCTAGCTCAAATATATCTATTTTTTTAAAATTGTCTTATATGCTGATTTAAAATCATAAGAAACAGTGAAAGAATATCCTAATAGACAGAGTAACATTTTCCAAAAGTGTCTTAAATGATATGCCTGTAGTCTTTAATGACTTATCTAGAAAATACTGTTCTATATACATAATTTATATTTTTAGCAGTTCGAAACTAAAAAAAAATATATATATAGGAAGTTGTTAATAGGCAAAGAGTGATAAGTATGCTATTTTAAAATGAAGATTTTCAGTAACTATAATTTTGTATGTGTTTTTGAAACACATAGATTTTAAAACCTAGGACATTGAATTTGGAGCTAACCATATTTTAAAATGATATGTTAACATTAATGTCAAAATAGTAATTTTGAGGAAAAAGATTAATAATAAATGATTCTGGCAGGGAAAATATAATTGGTCACATGAACTTTGCTTCCAATGAAGATTAAGTATTTTAAAAGCAAGGATTTTGTCTAGCTGTTTTCTCTCACTTGTAGCAGCATAGCTATTTATTCCTTTTTTTTTTTAATGGAGTAAGAAAACATGTAACTTTCAATGGGAAAGTGGAAAGAGGATTTGAAAATATATAGTGACTATTTCTTAAAGGCCATTGGGAGTTAGGTGCACTCTGCTGCACTGCATGATTTGCTAAATTTTGTTTCACCTACTGCTTTGCTTCTTCATTTCTCAGGCTTTAGGGAAAAATATTCTTTGTTATTTTGCTTCTTGGTGTTCAACTTCTGTTTCCTTTTGTTTCTTTTGAGTATTAATCAAAATCAATGACTAACCAGGCTTATGAAATTGATGTAAAACTTAGAAGTAGTCAAGCAGTGGAAACAATGATAATAATTCATATAAGAATAGCGATAGCACTTAATACAAACTTACTATATACCACTTAAGGGGCAGAGAGGAAATGTACCCCTACATCTTTGGGTTCTTCTCAGGATGGCTGAACAACCAAATTAATATCAGCCAGACTAGTAGGAGAAAAGAACAAATTTAATTACATATGTATATAGAGAATTTACATGAATATAAATTATAGAGTGACGGGAAAAAGCAAGAGTTTTTATCCTGAGCTATGAAATGGGCCTCAAGGAGAGAGGAGGGTGATGTATATGAAATAAACAAAAAATGATGCTAACTAGATAGTTTCCATGTCAGATAGGTTGGTTTTTCTGCTAGAACTTTTATTTGTGGAAAGAACCCTAAATCTGTGTAATATACTCAATCTTCAATCTTCTAGGTAGTTAAGAGAGTTGGAATATTGGGGCCTCCCCGGTGGCGCAGCGGCTGAGCGCTGTGCTGTGGAGCTGTTGGCAGCGGCGACGCGAGTTCGATGCCCGGCCCGGGGAGAATCCCACATGGTGCGGCAGACCTCTCCTGCCTCGCCCGCTGCTCCCCTCAGCAGTGTACTTCTGATCTGCCTGTTCTGCTACCCGCTCTGTCTCTGGTGAGCCCTCTCGCCGCCCCACATCTCTGGCCTGTACCCCAGCTTGTATGTATAAATAAAATAAATCTTTAAAAAAAAAAAAGAGAGAGTTGTAATATTTCTCTTAAACTGGTAGGGTCTCCATTGGCCTTAGCTTGGTATAATCCACAGGTCAAAGTGACAAGTTTTTGGGAAGGTGTGTTCTGGATATCTTGGAGAAGCCTATATTTTACTTGATGAATTTTGCATTAATATGTTTAATTCTTTCAACAAAATTATTTTGAAAATTTCCTCCAATTTATAGATAAGAAAAGTGAGGCATTGCCAGACTAAATATCTCACCCATACATTATTTCATTATTTTCCATTAAAACAAAACTAAACAAAACAATAAACAAACAAAACACTATATTTGACCCACATTTTTACTCTAGTATTTGACATATAAAAAGAAATTCTCTTGTTACTTCCTGTTCAGTATCTTTATTGCATTACCCTCCCACATTATTAAAAGCCATGAAGAAATATTTCTCTACTTTGGAATGTACCTCTTTTTCATTGTATAACCACAAAACATCAAAAGAGTGAAAATATTTTTTTAATGCCATGCAAAGCAGGCTGGTATTAAATATAGCTTTCTTTGGCAAGGCTCATTTGTAGTAGATTTTCCTTTTCTAAATATGTTTATTAAAAAGGAAGTAAAATAATAAGCAAATCCAACTGAGTCACCCTCACAAAACAAACTAGCTTGCATTGTGACATAAGGAATATGGTATGAGACAGTATGTGGGTGTAATTTTGTTCAAATATTCAGGGACATAATCAGCACAAGAAGCACAGCTGGAGTTGGAGTCCAAGTTTATAAATCCTCAGGTTTTCTAATAGCATCTAATCATTCAGATTCTTAAATGGTTTTTATACTAAGTGAAAATAAAGGAACAAGCCCAAATTTTGTAACCTCTTGTGAATCTAAAGCTGCTTGCCTGTTGCAGTAAGTTTATGACAATTTTTTGGACAATACACAGTGAGATTTGTGACAAAGCCCACTAACAAAAGCTTTTATTCTAAAAGGTTTGCTAATTTTCAAAAGAGCCTTTTGAGTAAGAAACTACATGTCACCAATTCTTTTCAACTTTGGGTCAAGAAAAGGTCACTTTATGGGAGTTATTGTTGATTATATGTTAACATTCACAGGAAGCAGAGTATGGTTATTTTAGGATCAAGATGACAGCTATATGAAATGATAATGTAGCTATATTGGGAAATGTAATTAAACTGCCTTTGTGTATTCAATTGTAATTGCAGTGAGACTGCTGAGTGAAAATCTGATGATGAGACACGAAGGAATTTGAAGCACTACTGACTCCAGTCTTATTTAGAAACTCAAATTCAACCTAGACTAGTGGAAAATAATTTGATTTTAAGTGTTAAGTGAACAAGCAGTTAAAACTTGTTCTCTCTTAAGGCAGTAAACAGGACGATGACAATGGCTCTTCCCCAGACTAAAGAACTGTTTCTCCTTATACAATTCTAAGCAGACAACATGTCAACCTTTTGTCCCGTGTATCTCACCCTTATAGACACAAGGCAGAAAACCACAGACCTGTTGTTAAACACTGCCCAAGAAGAGGCTGAGCAGAACCCCAGGAGACACTCAGGTTGTTTATAGTGAACTTCCATGTGGCCTTTGGAGTAGAAGTGCCTTACGGGGGCTGCTCTTACTATGTGGTCTTTTTTTATTGACTTAGGGAAACAAATTATTTCAGTGGGTTCCAAAAATTAAACTGTACTTGCAATTCATATATATATATATATAAAATTTCTATATATATTACATTATATATTTTACATTATATATTGCTATATATATGTATTTCATTGTCATTGCATTAAGCAAAGTAGATGGATCTTAGATCTTGCTCTACAGATCTAAGTTGTTCAGTTTATCCTGAACGTTTGCTTGTTTCTATGGCAATCATATTTTGCCTCCTCAGGATTCTGATAATGTGCAGAAACTGGATGGTCTCCCTTTCTTCCACGGCTCTCATCTTTTTTTGATCATTTTTGTCTTTTTGTTCTTTCTTTTTTACTCTCAAAGAGAGTCTCTACTTGTCAAAATCATCAATTTATTTTTTATAATATGACATATTTCCATTTCTTACTATCTCTGATGAACATTTTAATTGCTATTGTGTTTCCAGTTACCCTTTTCACATCATCTTTATTAACTCCTTTTAATTTCCTTATGTATATCAACAAACCAATTTTATCTCAATTTTTATCTTACGTAACAATATTTCTGATATTGTATTTAATTGAAGACACAGTCTATGTATTTTTAAAAAGATGTTTTTTTGTAGACATCACTTACAAATTTACAGCTTTTATAACTTCAGGTCAATGATTTACTCTTTCTTATGGTTGACACCTAGTTTTTTCTCCCTCTTTTTTCATCCCTAAAAGAAAGATGACCTATGCATGTCCAGTTTTGGTCACTAACAGGTGTGTTTAATCTCTTTGAACCACATCCCAATAACATGAAACACTCTTGTATATGTTCTAAGATACCTGTCAGTATAACTCTCCAGATCTGATGAGACATTTCCTTCCACTAGTCTTCAGTGTTTAGAGAAGTGAATTTCTACAGAGGTAATTTGGAATAAGTTCTGATTGTTCTCTAGAAATAGCGCATTAAACAATATTAATTCTGAGAGCTATAACTACTGTAACTGTTTTTTGTAACACTGGCTGACCTCATATCCAGGGTGTTTCATCAATTTCTTTTAACCCATGCACACATCACTGAATTGCCAAGAAAGAAGAAAGACTCTAAGATGATTTTTTTTCAATTCTGTATTTTGTCAGTGGAAACCTTTTATAGAATGGAAGAGTTAACTTTTTAAATGATGTGGGTTCTTTCAGTCAGTCTAAAAGACTAAATAAAGGCCCATTTTGTCAGTATGGCCTGGTATCATAAAATGTGACCAACATATTTCTAAAAGCTAAAATAGGAATTCACTCATCCCTGAAATTTCCCAATGTCATTCTTTGATTTTAAACAATGAATAGTTCTTTGCCTAAGAAAAACAGCATTATTAAATTATCTTCAGTAATTGAAAAGGAAGACTATCCGAGTTGCAGGAAGTCCAGAGTAAAATAAAATCATATGAAGTAAACTAAACTTATCTTATAAATACCATATGTGTGGACTCTTGACAATGGCCTTTGTTGGTCTAGTATGAAAGTAATAGGGGCTTGTTTCATTGTCTTGAAAAAAATAGTGGGGGGGGGCTGTAACAAATTGCAGAATTCGAGATTTCAACATTTTTAAATATTACACTTCTCCAAAAGGGTACCCTCTATTTTTTCCTTTAAATAAGAATATGGTTTGAATAATGAGACCTGATTAAAGGTTGGCTGCTTTTGTTGTATTATTTTTTTTTTTTTAGAATTTTATTTATTTATGTATACAGGCTGGGGTACAGGCCAGAGGCGCGGGGAGGCGAGAGGGTTCACCAGAGACAGAGTGGGGAGCAGAACAGGCAGATCAGAAATACACTGCTGAGGAGAGCAGTGGGCGAGGCAGGAGAGGTCTGCCGCACCATGTGGGATTCTCCCCTGCTGGGCGTCGAACAGGCATCGCTTGCGGCCGACAGCTTCATGGCGCAGCGCTCAACCGCTGCGCCACCGGGGAGGCCCTTTTGTTGGATTATTGTTTGGAAACACACTAATCAGCCTTTACCAATCTGTCAGACTTGAAGTTTTACCCTTGGCATATCCCTGCACCAACCAATAGCAGGAGTGAATATGAGATACAAGAACTGTCTTTCTTTTTTTTTTTCAATATATATTTTTATTGTTATTTATGTCTTTTACATTTTGTATTCCCCCAGGGTAGCCCACCACCAATTCACCCGTGATCCATCTCCATGGTCCCTTGTGTTCTTTTCTATTCCATTTTGTGCCCTTTCCCTTCCCTCCCTCCGGCTCCTTCCTCCCCCCTCCC